>WTSP01002527.1:0-11696 GCA_025331215.1 Actenoides lindsayi
CATTGATAAAGATATTAAAGAGAACAGGCCCAAGTACTGAGCCCTAGGGAGTGCCACTTTTGACTGGCCACCAACTGCATTTAACTCCATTCAACACCACTCTTTTGACCCAGCTATTCAGTCAATTTTTTATCCACTGAAGCGTACACCTACCCAAGCCATGAGCAGCCACCGTGAGTAGCTAGCTTCTCCAGGAGAATTCTGTGAGAAACAGGGTCAAAAACTTTAATGAAGCTCAGGTAGATTAATTCCACAGCCTCTCCCTCATCCACTAAGCGGGTCACCTTGTGTTGATATATATCAAGTTAAGCCATAACAGGCTGCAGGCATTGCTAACCCATAGATATAGTAATTTTACTATTGTTTAGTGATAAAAGTACCACTCCACAAAGAAGTAAAACTGTTAGGACAATTCTGGTATTAAGTGAATACCAAGCCATTGCAATAAGTATCAAGCTTTATAGCAGTCATACCCTAGCAACAGAAGCAACTTTTAAGCAAGTTTCTTACCTGACTTCTTAAACATTGACCTTTCTCTCCTCCCCTTTTTACCTCCCACTGTCCTCTGTTCCCCACCACAGAAACAGCAGCTCTCAGGACATGAAGCGCTGAGGATTTGAAACATTGTGAAAAAGCACACAACAATAAAGCCTGGTAACTAAGAGTGTAGGTTGTGTAGCAAGGAGATAAGGAATGGCTGCACAAGAACAGAACCAGCCTTTGATTTTTTTTCTTGGTTTGTTTTTTTTTTTTAACGCAATTTGAGGAAGGAAAAACACATGTGAGATAGAAGATGTTCAGACCATTACTTCCATTAGAGCACTGAGCTGGAGATGCAGCACTTGGGGCATGCTAGAGTGTATTGAGAATGTGCATGTTTGCAGGGTAGGAAACAGGAGCCAGTCACTAATGCAGAATGTGAGAGCTTTGAAACTGAAATGCCTAAGAAATTGCCATAGCAAACCTTCTTCATGCAGGTTTCAATGGATAACAAAGGAAGCTTTTTTCTTCAAATGGCATGGGAAAAGCCACATATCTCCATTAGCTGACTGAATGGTGCTTGAAAGGCACACAAAAGGACAAGGCTTACCTCTCTGTGATACCAGCACATGCGAACAAATTCAGTTCTGTAGAGACGCAGTGGCACATAATCACAGCAAATTAGATCTTTTATTGCTTCAAAGTAGAAACAAATACATAATTTATGTACATTCATGTATGTAGGCATAATAAATATAAACCTCAGCATGAACAACTATCCCTTTTAAAAAGTTCAGGTTTTAATTAAATTTCAAAACAAGAAGGGAACTTGTAGAAACTAATGCACCATCAGCAATTTTTTTATCTAAGGTAACAGTTGAGAAGAAAGCCCTTGGTCTTAAAGTAATTTTTGAAATCAGTTGAAAAGTTTCCATTTTATTCCAAGACAAAATAATAAAAGAGTAATTTAGTGGTAGTACAGTAACACCATCTTCCAGATGGAATTCAAATGGCTTTATGAGGCAATGAAAGTAAATCTTGAAGAAAAATGCATTTATGTTTGTCCTGAGCATTGCTTCATTTTAAATTCAAAAGCTTTCTAAACAAAAGGGCTGGTATTCTTATTTTGAAAGATTTCTAGCTTTGTGGGTTTTTTAAGTCTTACAGATTATGAAAAGATGGAGACTTAACAATGTCCGTATTTGTAAAATTTTTACTTGAGTTCATGTGTTCAAAAGCCTGCTATCCACATCACCAGTTCCCCAGAGCAAGATATAGTGGCACATGGAAGGCAGATTTCATTTTGGTAGCAATATCTGGAAGTTCAAAGTGGACAAGGATAAAGGACCAAGCTTTAGAACCAAATAACATTCCTTTCTTTTTAACTAATATCTTATTAGACTGGTGGTTTTCATTCATTAATCTTTTGGTAAGTGAGAAATGAAACCAATTGATCATTACAGAAAAAAAAATAAATTGCAAATTAAACTCATTCTAATGAAATTGCTTTCAAAGAGTGCTACTTTATCACACACAAACTCGATCAAAAGAGTTTGGGTTTCAGAGTGCCCAGTTCTTCAAGGTAATGTACTTAGAACTAAATTTTGAATCTAGAAGACCCAAAAGCCAAATTTCTGAACTCTTCCTCTTACATTGTGTACATTTTTAGGCCATGCAAGTTCCACCTTAAAAAAAAAGAAAAAAGAAACAAAAAAAAAAAGAAAAAAAAAAAGAAAAAAGAAAGAAGTATTGTATTTTATGTTTAATAGCTTTAGATCTGAAATTGAACTTCATGTGACTACTGTGTTCCATCTAAATGGTCACTATACTATAGCTGAGACGGGATATACAAAAAACCTCAATAAAATTCCTGGAGGTTTGCAATGAATTGATTTCATTTCTTTGGCAACTGCTGCACGGAGATCAATCCAGTATTGTACAACACAGGAAATTAGCAATTAAAGGCTTCCATGCATCCAGCATTAGATCCTACAAATCCTGTTAACCACAGGAGCAAGATTAGAAGAACAAGAGGAACCAACAAAACTAAAAAGTGCTTACTGTAAGCTGCGTGGAATTAGTTCTTGTCATGGTTTCAGTTAGAACTAATTCTCTCAGTGATTTCAGTGACTCTCTTATAAGTAACTGCTCTTTCTAAAGTTAACAGTATGTATTAGCAGACATCTGCTTCTAGCAGTGGTAACGCTCCATGTTGAGTTACTGCCAAGGATTGATGTGCAGATCAAGGTCACTGCTAAATCCTGTGTGCCACATTATGGGTGCAGAAAGTAACAAGCCACACTTGTAGGGAGGAGCGGACAGGACAGGTGACTGTAAACTGACAAACACAGGATTCCATCCCACATACATTACATTCAGTATGGTCAAGCTGAATTCAATTCAGGTCAAGCTCTCTTATTCAATAGCTGGCATCTGAAGAGGACTCTGTCCATCCTGCCTTCAGTCCCTATCTGTGTGTTCCTGAATCCAGTTCCAGATCCAGCTCCTGAACACAGCTCCCGTCTGTCGCTGGGCCCAGTCCAGGAATTTCCTCGTGCCTGCTCCATGGCATCAGTGGTGACAGTGATGTAATTGCCATTAGGAGGTTGAGTTTGAAATCAGATTTCTGTATCTTTGTATATATTTCACTTTATTATTTTCATTAAACCTGTTTTAGGGTTTTTTTCCAACCCATAAGTCTGTCTTCCTTACTCCCTTTCTTTTCCCCTTTGGGAAGGGAAAGGTGTTAACAAAGAGCATCTGTCATTCATCTAGTGGCCAGCCCAGCCCTGACCCTCAACAGTCCTTTGCTGAAGAACATGAAAACTCTAAACAGATTGCATGCATACGTGTATTTAATGTAGGATTAGTGGAAGACAACTGTTTCTCTGACCCTGTAATTCTAAAGGCATTTTGCAGATGTTTGTGAAGGCCAAGCTATGATACAAATTTCTTTCTATTCTCCATAATATAAACTCACATTTTATGAAAAGATACATTTATTCTGCTGTCTAGGTAAATGATCTTCATGATGTTGGTCGAAAGACACACTAGTGTTCTAGAGGTATCTAATATAAGGTAAACTAAATTAACATATAGAACATTAAATGTGAATATCATACACATATGTAAATAAAGCCCAAATGATACCCTTGTTTCCTTAAGGAATATTTAGAACATGTCCCACAGCACAGGTGAAACAGATTCCCAGGCCAGCACAAGCCATGCCAACACCAGAATGGAGGCAGTGTCATACACTAGGCTGCACATGCAAGTTGCACAAGACTGCTACTTCAGACTCCAAGCTAGCCTGGAGATTGCTGCTATGTGCTTTGCTATGGGAATAAACGTGCCCTTTCTCTGTTTCATTATGAATAAAAGTGCATCTCCACTATCATTAATCATATGAGACTGTTTTGCTTCAGCTTTGCCAGAACTAATTCAGTTTGCTGAATTTAGCAACAGATATAGGATTTATCTAGACTGGGAGAAGAGAAAAAGGTTATATAAACTTTACTAACATAGACAGACAAATTAAATTGCTAATCCATGCCTAAACAAAAGGTCACTATTAGCTCAGGGTTAACTAAAACTTCTTAGCTAATCTCTGACCTAATTATGACCTCTCTTGTTAACTGCAGAAATACTTCCAGTTAATATATTGGTTAGCTGTGTTTACACCCCCCACTTCTGTAGTTTCTTGCCTTGCAGCTCATAAATTAAAGACAAAACATATTTTTCTAAGACTAATTAGTACCCAATTAGTTCCATGTAGTTACCTAGCGTGGAACCCATAGTAAAGACAAAGAGTAAGCATTTTAACTTGTGTCATGAAGAAGTCATTTATGAACACGAAGAAAGGAACATCAAAAGCTTTATTTCACTTTTCTCTCCAGATCATAAAATATTACCTCACAAAGCTTGTAAAAATACTAAATTCTTCTATTTCTAGTGATCCCCACTACAAAGAGGTACAGTTATATCAGTGTGAGAAGAACTAATTAAAGAACACATGTAAATCTAAAGGATCTGCAATCATGTTAGTAGGTTGTATCCAGACATAATTATATTTCACTGCATGCACTACAGAGCTGCTTACACTGGGCTTAACCCCTTTAGTGTTATAACCACTGTATATCAGGGTATGGGTATGACATATATAAAACATTCACTTCTGCAGAAGAGTAGTTTTTGCTCAAGTAAAAGTGAAGCACCTGAGTTATAATTCCAAAAATCATTAGTCTACATTCGCTTCTTTTTTTCAATTTCTTTTTTCAGTGAGAAGTGTCCAGGTTCTGGTAAAAACATATGTGGGCTTAATTTAAAAAATAAGTCTGAGAGACAAAGAAACTAAACCTGACTGCATTGTAAAATCTATATAAATTTACAAAAAGGAATTCCAATAATGTAAGAAATAAAAATCTCAGAATTAAAAAGAAATATACAAACAGCATGTCTTATGTTCACCTTAACTAAGTAATATAAGGAATCACAGTTTAAAAACCTACTGTAATTAGATACTGACATTAAAATGCTTAGCAGAAATTCAATATACTTCTAAATGCTAAAGTCTTACTGTTCCATTCCATCCCATTCATATTCCTTGTCTTTTCAAACTGATAAAAACTTCTCCAAAGTAAATTTATCCAGTCATATTAAGGATCATACTTGTGACCCAAGAGAAAACATAACTCCAAATGATGCTCAGAGTTTTCTTCTTCTCTTCTATAGAAAAAGAGAAAGATCTTCTATCATCTGAATAAAGGCACCAGGCCTACTGAAAAGATTAAAAACTTGTCCATTACTGTTTGTAACATTGGTAGATAATCTCTTGCCTATGAAAGGCACAGATGTTGTTTTATTGCAGCACAGTCAACTGTTTGGTTCAAATCCAGATTCATATTCATTTGCTAGCTGCAAATAAACCCCACTGTACTGTCAGTACAGTTTTCTTATATTTTAACATTATTCACCAAAAGCTCCATTCTTCTGAGTTTGCGCTTATTCTTTGGCATTGGCTTGTCATATAAGCCATTTTTGAGAAGATGTTCCTTGCTGTGATGGATCTGGGCACCATGCTGAAGCTGGAAGGAGCATAAAGCTTGAAGTGGACGGAGTATAGTCTGCAGAAAGATGAAGGGGTAGGGGGAGACAAAAAAACTCAATCTTTTTAGTAAGATATTTTAGAGACAAAATTATTCCAGTTTTTGTATTCAAGGACTACTTAAAAATGCTGATAAAATATAATTTGGATGATAAATGCTGAAAAATACAACCTTTGAGACACAGTGGGGGCTCAGCTGCACAAGAGATGTACTAAAAAGAAGCCACACAGCAGACATACATCCACCTACCCGCTGTCATCTCTTACTCCTTCTTCAGACCCACTCAATCCTGACTTCAGCCCCAGCTACACTGCTGTAAGTTATGGCTTTAACTTCACTTTAGCAATGGACTACAACCAATTATTGTGCCTCAGCCAACAAGCTGTAATAAAATAAATAACAGTAACTAAGCTGTTTGTGCTTGCATGAAAATACCTCGAGACTGGATTTTAGAAAGAAAGGAGGGACTCATGATCAAGGCAGTTGGACTTCTATCCTGCAGATTGGACTGTGTCCCTGCTTCTGCCCAGCAATATTATCTAGGACTAATGAAGCCACTCAAACCAAATTTATCTCAAGTGTTTCCTAATTGTAGGTTCTTAATTTTCTGGTTGCCTGACTTGGTATCATGGGGCCTTGTGCAGATGTGTAAAGCAATCACAAATGTAACTGCAGTCAGAAGGAGCTGAGTTTCTACCCAGGAAAATATAATTCTTCCAAGCACAGAGGAAAATCAAGTGACTTCTGTTGGGCATCTAACTAACTTTCACGGCTCTCAACTTCAATTCACCATCTCATATGCTGGGAATCGCACTCAATTCAGAGAGGGCATAAAAAAAATGCATGAATGTTTATGAAGCTCAGGGCTATGCAACATTTACAGAAGTACTTCTAAGACACTGATAATTTTGTCCTTGAAAAGTAGGCTGGGCCAATTCTGAGTGTTAGGGATGAAAAAATACAGCACTGGGAATTGTATTCACTAACGCAACATCCAGTCTGGACCTGAATAAGATAGAAGTTCTAATGAAGGAAAAATATGGCATTGTTGTCCTGGCACACCAAAGGTGAACTAAAATGTACTAAACCCACATTAATTTCAGTATTTCTAATTCTTCACAGGTTTAACTTTTACAGTATCTTCTTTTAGCATAAAAACATATGACAGCTGCACTGTCATAAAAGATATATGTTTCTAGAAAAGCTTCTTTACGCAGAGTTCCAATTTCTGAGCCATATTTTCTTGTGTGGCCACACACTTAACCCCAGTCTTGTTCTAGATGCAATTGATTATATGTTGAGGACAATCTCTAGTGTCACAACGACTGACACAGTGGTGGCATACTCTACAATATGCCAATTGCAGAAGGCATTTTTGACCTGGGAACCTTTTTTAGTAGGCAGAAGTCAAGTACCAATATATTTATTATGTGATGGAAAGGAACATGAGTACCCCAGGGTGGACACTAGAATGTAGTGAATACATGGATACACTTTAAATCTCTTCACATAGGCCCTTCTGTACCATATTCTGGTCACACAATTAGATTGCAGACCTGGGCTTATGGTGTGAAACTACTCATAGGTCTTTTTCAAAAGGCTTATTAAATAGATATTACTAATGTCAGCAACAAAAGATTAAGAAAGACATTAGTTTAATAACCTCTTTCATCAAAGACTGGTAGGATCAAAACTTGTAAGGAAAAGGCTAATGTCCAATTAGTTTTCTTTGACCTGGGATAAACTTAAACTCAAGAACTGTTAAGTCCCAAATTCCTCCAATGACATGTAAGAATTGTAAACTGGCTGTTAGGAAGACATAACCCAGTGGGTTGCATTCCATGGCTCCAGGAGTGCAGGAGGTCAGTAGGACAGGCTGACAAATGCATTCTATCCTAAGGCTATCTCTACAGGGTATTCAGATTATCTCTGATGTTTAGTTTTTTCAGAAAACAACTTACTATTTCCCATGCAGTAATACACACAATTGCTTGTCTCAAACAGGATCAGCTCTGGGGTTTTGAGAGTCAAAGATCACCTTGCTGTGCTTTGACTTCAGAGGATCATTTAAAAATACATAAGAAAGATACTAGTTATCTAAATCCAGTAAATATTCCAAGACCAACACATGTTAAAAAGGAAATTAATTCTGTAGTATCATGATGATACCTGACTACTAACTAAATGAAACTCCTTAGAGTCTAGCATCAGTTATTCTTAATTACATTTGTCAACCCACTAATTTTAAATTCGGATCTCAACTGAAGAAGTTAACCATAGATTTAAAGGTAGTTAAATACTTTAATATCCTCTGTAAGAGAGGTGGAAACTTTACTGATACTAATCTCCCAGTTTTCTTATGCTTCCCATATCCTAGAAATACTTTTCCTTTTTAACAAGTTGTATCCAAGTTACTTTATAAATTCCCAAGAGCCTCAGCTGATAGTATCTGAAGTTACATTATTCCCTCCTACTAGAATACGAAGAGACTAGTGAAAATATCAGATTTTTTTCTATGACAATTTTTTTCTCAACTGAAGTAAAAAAACATTCTAAGTTGGTTTTTTTTTAACATCTATTATAGGATGTACAATTTAAAAATAATAACGTCTCCTGACTTTGTAGCTTCAGGTTTTATCTATTATTAGGAAAAACTATACGAAAGTTAATGGCACAAAGCCTTTGAGACCAAGCACAAAAATTTAATTCCAAACACTGCTTGCCAACTTATTTAGTACCAATGATTCACTAATCAACTAAATAATCATCATGCTTTTCTGGCTTCATGAAAATTAGAAATCAGAATGGTTATAGGCTATAATCTCTGCCAAGTTTACTTACATGTTCTTTTGCTACAAAATCCTAAATGTACTTCAGAGTGATTATATAACTTCAGTAACATAGGAGTGCAACAAGTAAATTCCATACATTACAGCAAATGACCAATTGTAAACAGTTAAGTATTAATTACAGTTATTTAACATAGTACATAAACCAAAATAGTTTTCAATACACTTTCAATACAGTAAGAAATACCCAAAAGAAAACCGCTCTAAAAAAAAAAATCAATCTAGCATATTACATATGTACAATTTCATATTGTACATGTCCCTGGTACACAGCCTACATTTTGAAGTTTTGCAATTAGAAATGTCAAGTGAACTTAGACAAATATCACAGGAAGAGTTAACTACAAAAGTGCATCTGCACTATGTGCACCGCAATATACACAGTAATATTTCTATTTGTTTTGAGCTAAATCCCCAACTGTTTACACATATTTACTCTGTTCATTCATTATTATGGCAAGCACAACATGCATTTGGTGTCTTATAAACAAGCTTTTAAAAAACCCTTTCACTCTTCTCATCATATCTAGAATTACAGGAAGAAGTGTGCAAGAAAGTAGTACAGGATGAAAGAATGTGATGGGATAGAACAATACCGTAGAAGGAAAGAAGGAACTAGAAGACACTAGGACTGCCATGGTAAAAATACATAAAAAGTACAAGAGAGAAACAGAAGAGAGAAGACAAATGGAAAAAAAGAGGGAAGAAGAAAAGGGAGATTGAATAACACGTACAGGAAAAATATCAGATTCCGAGACAAATTAACCTGAAGACTGCACAGTGAAAACTTGTGTACAAGAGGAAATGCCTGGGGAAAGCATTAGACAACTACAGAAAAGCAACACCACCACCTACAACAAAAGGAAGAAAGGGGAATTGAGGAGATGGGTTGGGAAGGTAGCTGTTGTTTTCAATAACCCATCTATTACTCCATACACAAATGGCCTTCAGTGTAAAAGTGGACTGCAAGATACATACTCTGCCTTGATGAACACTGCAGTACCAAATGTAATCTGTTGCAGGACATTATCTGATCCTAAACGGTACTTTACACATCATCAAAGCAAGATTTTTAGCCCTAAATCTTGCCCAGGTTTATCTTCAGACAACTCTTTGTGGCAAAAGAGCCAATCTAAGTCCATTATGGGACAGAACAAAAAGTATCATGCTAGAATTTAACATAGTGAAAAGAAGATTAGCAAAACAAACATTCAAGACCTTTGCATCTAACAAGTTCCCTCAGCAATCCAATAGCAATGTTATACAGACAGTAGGAAGAGATTTTTGGAACATGATAAAAGTCACAGTAATTTGACCATTACTAGAGTTAATAAATATCCAAAGAAAAATAGTTTCTACTGCTACATTCTTGGCTTAGTTTGCTATGCAACAAAACCACTACAATGCTGTTAAAATTTCGATTGTCAAATGTGACATTAATAGCCAAGTACTTTGGCTTTCCCTCTACTATTCATTAAAAAAAAACCCTAAGGTGTTTAAAATTACATACCTCTTGTATACTCTTATTTTTTTCCATGATAGTAAGAGCAACAGCTGCACATTCAAGTGTAGACAAGCAGGTGTTTGTTGGTTGTGTACGAATTACATACTGACTTGAAATGTTGGGTTTTAACTGCACCTGAAAAACAGCAAACTTCACTAAAATAAACAGGTGAGTATAGCAAACAAGATAATTCTTCCCTATACTCAAGTAAACCACAGCCCCCTCCCCTTTGTGGTCAGTTGCCTTCTTTCATTTTTGCTCTTTTGTATCCCAGTAGCCTGCTACTGTTAAGTATAATCCAATAATACCCATGAGTCACCATCAGAAAGAAGAACTGCACATTTGTTACTCTATAAACACTTAAAGACAATTATTTGTTAGAGAAAGACTGAGTGAAATGTTGCCAACTAATTTCAGTTGCCATATATATCCTGTAACAAAAAAAAAACTATTCACCTATGATTGTTTTATTGAACACTCTAAACGTACACATGATTCTGCAGAATGTACAAATGATTATATAATTACTGACACTATTCACCTTGGTTAAAAATTACTAGTCAGGTTCTGAATGAAAGACTTTTAGAAACTACATGTAGTCATATAATGTACTACGTTACTGATTAAAAATATTTGGTCAAGCAAATCATGTTTGAAAAGTATTTATTGGATCTGCCTCAAGTGATAACTCTATGCTATCTCACAAGTTAAAGGGTTTTAAGAAAATTAATTCAATCACTACACTGCCTGTTTTATAAGCTCCAAAAGCTTTTATTCAGTTTATGAACAGCAGATGAAATATCATCAAACTTACATTATTAGACTTTGTGTGAAAATACAGATATTATTCCTTCATTCCTAACATTTCCATCTCTACATATGCTTAAAATATAACTTGATGAACGAGTTCATGTTTTACAACATTGTCACTATTATTAACCAAAAATTACCATCTCCTTTTCCAAAAAGTTGCAGTACAGTACAATAAACCCTAAGGAATTATTATAAAACAGCAAGTAATTTTTCTTTAGTTTTTAATCTCAGCCCAACAACTCTCTCATTTTTCTTTCTTCTCAGAAAAATGAGTGACTGTTCCCCACAGCCATTATAGTACTGCTCCTGTTGCGTTTGCCAGAGGTTTTCCAGCATTCCTCACTTCATTCAGTGTTTTCCCTCTTCATTTTTCCCATCTTTGCTTTTATTTGTAATGCTTCATTTTTCTTCATTTCTTTTACATGCAATCACCCATTCTTAAAAGGTCAAAGTATCTCATTTATAAAAGGGAAACTCCAAGCTGCTGAAAAACATGAATCAATAAGATCAAATTGCAGTGCTTTACCTGATCTCAATGTAAGGGGAATTAAAAATGAATAAATTAAAAGAAGGCAACAAAAGAAGAGGTAAGCCATTCTAAAAAGGGCAAGTAATTTTGCTATAAAAGCTCAATATACTCAAATATAGGAAAAGGCAGAAAACTACGTTGGTGACAGAAGGTCCCAAGTTCTTTATCTAAAGAATTTTTTTTAAAATTTTTTTTTTTTAAATCCTAGTCTTGTTATGGGGTATGCTTGAAAGACCAAAACATACACATTTCAGAATGTTTTAAAACTTTCCAGCAAGGATTCTTTCGATAGTTTGTAGAGAACACTTTCAACAGTCAAAGAATACATACTTGGGTTGAGAAATTGAGAAGATGAATGCATGTTAGTTATGTAAAGAACACAGCATACTGAAATGATTTTTTTGTATTATATAAAA
>WTSP01002528.1:0-22860 GCA_025331215.1 Actenoides lindsayi
GAATAGAGGGTGTTTGGAAACCTTTATTCCCGTTTTCTGCCCCCCCCATTTAGTATTTTTTTAAAGCCCCACCGTCTGATTTTTCCCTAAAAAAAAAAAAAAAAAAAAAAAAAAAAAGAGAGATAGAGAGGATCCATTCTCTCCAAGGCACACACTGGGAAACAATGTTAGGCAGGCAACATTGGACATTGGTTAGATGTATGTCTACATTATTTCCCTTATGGAATAGAAAAAGCATGTCACAGAAGCTGAGGTATTTATATCTAGTAATGAAACATCTAAATCGAGGTACAAACAAAAAAAATACTTTATTCATTGTCTAGTAAGTTCATCTATTTTCTGATATATAGTCAACTGTTTAGATGGTAAAATCATGAATATTCCAAAACTTTGGATTCTTTTCTTGGTCCCTTATTTTTTCATCTGTCTCTCTGTCTCCCACAACTCAGCAACTCTTGTCTTCTGTTAGCTACCCATCCACTTGACCTTGCTTTTCTTGACATAGTTCTGAAACACAAAGACAGAAAACAGATGTTTTAAAGATGTCTCCTAATGTGTTCACTGTTTTTTTTTAATGAAAAGGCCATTCTGACTGGGACTGTATTTCTGCTTAAGATATTCCAGAAAAAAGGGAAAAGCCAGCAAAGAAACAGTTTACAGAATTGTACCATGCTCCTCTATTGAAAGCAGCTAGTGGAAGAGTGATAAGGTCTGAGCATATGCAAGAGTAAACATAAAGTTAGCTAGGAGAAATTCATGAAGATCTATGTTTTAGCTGGTATCAATTCCACCTAAATTCTTGTGCTTAACATTCTTATTGTTTGGTGCTAAGATTTCAAGGGTACCAAATACATGGATGTACAAAAAGTCCCTTTCAGACATGTATCAGATTAATAACTAGAACTTCACTAACTGTCATTCACTCAGATTATACTGTTTTCAAATTATATATGCTTTTTTTTTATGTATTACATGTAGTTAACAAAACATATTAAAAAACCTATCAAATTTATAAAAAACAGAAACAGAAGACTTGATATCAATTACGAAATGTCTTTAATAACAACAACAGATAAAATAATTAACTGAAGAAAAACAGAATGATAGGAATTATTCAAATTTTTTTCCATCTGAAGAGGATTTTAAAAAAATCAAACTAGCAATGAACGTGTTCTCACTTTTTTAACCAGTTTTACTTTTAAAAGTTACATATGGGAACCTCAGCTGCACATACTATGTATCAGCTGCAGATAGAAAAACTATCAGAAATTTAAAAAAAACAGCATAAAGTTAAGCAAAAGAACTGAAAAACTGAAAAACAAAAAAGGTTAAATTACTTGAGAAAGAATTCAACTGTTATAAATATCCTAAGTCAGACATTTGTTTTTGCACTAGAGAAACCTGGTTTCCGTTGTAGCAAGTGGAGAGAAGGCATACCTCTAGAAAGGGTTTATTTTTTTCATCCTAAAATAAGTGTCCAGGACAGCACCTCTGCACAGAAGTTTTTTCTTCTCAGTAGATTAAATAGAGAACCTAGAGTGACTGGCACAGTTTAACATATCTCTTTAAGTTATCTAGGTTTT
This sequence comes from Actenoides lindsayi, assembly GCA_025331215.1. Classification (NCBI taxonomy): domain Eukaryota; kingdom Metazoa; phylum Chordata; class Aves; order Coraciiformes; family Alcedinidae; genus Actenoides; species Actenoides lindsayi. Next base: position 1,584 of record WTSP01002528.1, read on the forward strand.
AGGTGCCTAAAGTCAAGTGCTAAGAATCATCTCATAAGTGTCTGTGATTTTCAAAGTGCTTGAGTTGCAGTAGAAAAACTATGGGAGTTTGATCAACTGATTACTACATAAATATGAAGACTATGAAAGACTGAATAGAAAAATGTTAAAATGAACATGACTTTGAACTGTAATACTTTGATTCACTGTCTTGTTTTCCACCAAATTAAAGGATTGATACTGTATTGCACTCTATTCCATAAAGTGGTGATTTACAAGTAAGAAAATTGCTTAAAGAACAGAAGCTTGAAACAAGGTAGCTTAAAGACCAAAAGCAATACTGTCATCCCTGTAGAAGACTAGAAGAAGTGAAAACTATTTTCTAGAAACTAAACAAATGCATCAGTAACATGGAGCTAATAAATGTCAGGGAGTAGTGGTAAAATGTTATCTTCAATTTCTGTAGCAAAAGACAATCTGAGCAGAAAATGCGTATCACAGATTCTTCTTTTTAAAGAATTGAGAAGTTGGTAGCAGGTAAAAAAAATTAAAGCCTAGTGAAGAGATACTGTGGAAAAAAACAGATGTTATCAAGACATTAGAAATGTCATCTGCTTCCTCATTCATCTTCTCAGGTGCAATAAAAAACTCTCTAAACAGCTTCATACCCTACATTTTTGATATTTGGGCCATCTGGAAAATAATTATATTTTAAAATGCACTATCAAGCTTAACCCAGAAAGAAAGGTCACATCAAAGTTTTCTTGTCAAGTGAAAGTCAGAGTTATTTTAGTTTTCTTTTAAAATATAGATGCCAATTAAAAGTTTGCCTATTTGTCATAGATAACACATTTTAATGGCAACTAATGTCAGGCCAGCTGACTAGGATATATTGCAGTTCCAAAATTCTACTCATTGTATCTTTTGATTTATTTTTTTTTAAAGATTTTCAATGATATAGTGATACGAGAATGTTATTATGCATAATATCTAAATCTGCTTAAATTATTTTTTTTTACTGAATATACACTTTCTAACCTGTATTTTGATAGAGAGATAAAACTTATATTCTCACATGAATTTGAATTATTTATGTTCTGGAGTCCCGGTCATCCTTGAAGCACATGTCATTTCTTCATTTTCTTATTTCAAGCAGAAGATTCCACTTTCACATACAACCTGGAGGGAAGAATAATAATACAAGCCCTGTTAATAAGAATCTGAGGTGGATTTTTTTACTCAGCACCAATATTAGTTAAAGCTGAGTGTTATACCAAAGCTTGATCTAGAACATGGATTTAGGTGATTGATGGAATATATATTTAGGTGATTGATTCTGACTCAGAAATTGCACAGGGAGTCTTCTTTGGATGCTTTCATTTAAATTTTTTTTTTTTTTTTTTTTTTTAAGCAGTAATAAATACATTCTATCCTTCTCATTTTCTGGGAGGATTGTAAAATATTTTGATTTTAACTGTGATAAAATTATTGGAAACTGAATCAATTAAAAGAATAAGTTGAAAATAATACCAATGCTAAATCCTTCTCATTCATACTGCTAATAAAATGTTTAATGTCTCTGTTATTAGATGAGAAATCCTGTAATCTAATAAAACACAGAAGAAGCTGGGACAATGAATGAAATACAGTAGTGACACCAAGCATGCAACTGATTTCACAGATGCTTACTTCCATGACTCCAAACGCCTAAAAAGCAAATGCTTATAATATGTATTTTCTGTATTTCATCAACAATCAATCCCAAATACTTCATATTTCTTATAAGAAAAATTCTATTCAAATAATATACAGAGAGGCTTTACTCAGTATGAAAGTGAATCATTCCCTCAAGCTGAGAATGGTAAGAGCAATTCTGCTAAGTAGTTTAAAAGAGAAGATGGTGAATAATAATTTTTAAGTCTGTGGGAATCCAAATTGGAAGTAGTCTGTGAAAGTATATTTGGGTAATTTGAGTATTCTGTTCTGTCTTGAAGATAAAAATAAGATGGGTGGATTGTTAACTCATATTTTAAAAGCTATTGATTTTGCATAATTAACCACGCAATAATTTTAAGGCAGAGCAGGAACAGTGGTTACAGAAACAGCTTAATTTAAATAAATCAGAATCTGAACTGCACTTTAACACATTGCTATACAAAGAACGCAAAATGTCATTAGTCTGTGAAAAGAAAATCTACACCTGAAAAACCAGGCTCATAGATAAAGAATGAAAAAGTCTGAGAAATACAGCTGGGACTGTGATTTTTCTCTGAGTCAACATATGACTTTTTCTTCTTGTAGACACCCTATGGCCCAGAAATATATAGTGTTCCTTTTACTATGGTTGAGAAAGCAATATTAGCAATCAGCACCTGTTGAAGAAGAAATATGTCTGTATTCATATTTAAACAATTCACACTATGTGAATTGATTGTGAAATTAAATTGTGAAATTAAAAGGATTTCTATACATGTTAATGGATAAATGTGAGGAATAAGGACTTCAAAAGGAGATTATTCACTAGTTGGCATTGTAGATGAAAACCCCAAAATGTTGATTTTCAAGATCTCATTCAACTGTTTTTTAATATTCAAGGTTATGGTGGATTTCTCAAGCCTCTCTTTAGTGAATAGACTAAATCTTGTTTATGGGAGCTGGTACAGTAGGTGATTTTAGATCAAACATGATTTAAATATATACCATAATATAAAAAACTCAAGGAGATGCTGATTTTATATCCTGTAGGATGGGTATAAGCATTCACCTGAGATACAAATAATGTGGATTATTTGGCCTATTAAGTAAGTAAAAATAATATTAAAGATTTAATTTTTTAATTGTGGAGTTTTTATCCTAAATGGAGAGTCTTTCCTAACACATCTAAGAATACCTCTTTTTTAAAGTTTATCTGTCTTTAAATATTTTATTTTTCTGACAAAATGTCTTTTTGTGTGTTTTGCCTTCCATTATTATGTAGAAACAATTTCAATATTTATTTTTCTTATCAACTGTTCCATTCCTGTGAATCCTAATCCACATATACACACAAAAAAGCAAATGGCACAAATATTACCCTTATTTCCATTTACAAAAACAAAACAAAACAAAAAACCACAAACCAACCAAACAAACAAAAAAATCTTTAGGTCTTGACCTCCTTGAAGAGATTTTGTATTTTGGTCAGCTGTCAGATCTTAAATTAATGTACATTAACAGCAAATATGTTCATGTTATTGGAGCACACTGGCATTGCCACTTGAGAATCTAATTACACTGAATTATGAAATGAGTCATATCAGAAATACCTGTCTGATAACTAATGTGTAAACTGTGTTTAAAGTTCTCATAGTGGCTGTTGAGAATAATTTACATCTCATTGTTCTCAGTAGTTGCAAATATAATTGGGGGACACATCCCTTTTCAAGTAGTTCGGTAATGTTTTTGGCTCTTTAAAACTCTTAAATTGTTCAACCATTCAAATATGCTATAAAAGGGGTAAGCAAATTTGAAGTTCTGTGCTATTCTTTATTTAGAAATCTGAACAGAGAGAATTTTGTTTTTGAAAAAACACCAAACTTCTAAAGCACTTAAAATGTCTCACTTAAAACTGAAGCTAATATAATTTAACCTTACAGATGGAATAACTTTTCAGAAAAAACAATAAGCTTTTGTTTGACAGAGAAATAATCATCCATTTTCCAATGACTATAGAGAGATACAAAAATACCTACTAGTGAACTTCTTACTTCTATGTCTCAATCATGCAACTCATGATATCTTATCATGTGATGACACATCTTACATTATTTAAGTTACAGTGACAGTGACGGTTTATGACAAGTTTTTTTTTGGCATAACCATGAAGTTTGTTTCTAGTCTTACCATTTTTAGTTGTACTTTGTGTTAATTCATTGATTTCAGCTACATTACTACATATTTACACATTGGTGGAAAACACTAGACATTTCATAATACACTTCATATTGCTTTTTTACATATTTGTGTATTTCCTTTGATATCTATCCAGTGACATTTCAGGGAAGCAAAAAGTGGACTGCAGGTCTTCCTAGCTAGTGGTCCTACGCACTACACCACAGAATCAGCCTCCTTTTTTTATTACTCCTGTTGCAGGGCTTCAACTCTTATTCTAAAACCTGAAGTGTTTCTGTGATTCTTTCTCCTGTTATTACGGAACACGGTGATCCTTCTCTGAAGGACCTAGTTTCTGTATTGGGAAAATACAGTACTCTTTTCTCAATCATGGATAACAATGGCAATGTCAAGCCCCTAGACAGTCTTTTAGGAGATGCCCTATGTCCCAATAGTATTCTTGACTTTTGGGCAGCAGCTGTCATGTACTGCCATATTGCCAAATACCAAAGAAAAATCACAATTTTAAGGACTATTTTTACAGTGTCTTCCTAACACATGATATCACACTAAACAGACAAAGTTTCCAAGTGGTCTTCAGTAAAAGCAGTGTCCTAATCCCCTGTGCTGTTCTACTATGTTTCCCTCAAGGAGAAGCAAAGCCTTCCCATTGCAGAGTGAATCACAGCAGCATTACTCAAGGTATCCTCCTTGCTAGTGTGAATTCTCTTGTAGATTATATTTTTCTCCTCTGCTGTTGAGAAAAAACAAAATATGAGACTGTACTCCAGAACTAGCTGCTGTCCCTTTGTATAAAGGGTGGGATCCATTTACAGTCTGACGAATGATACCTATACTGGAAAACCTAGAAAAATCAAAGCGTTCAGCTCAAGCATGAGCCTGTGGTTCTGTGTATTATTTAACTGTCAGGAGGCACAGTTGAGTTTGTGTCAGCTACCAGCCTGCCAGCACATAGATAAGTTTTAAGGTTCAGAAAATGCTGGAGATTGTCTCGCACATGCAGTTTGCCTGAGGTCACCTTTGTTGGAAGAAAGACACTTAGGTGCAAAATCTGAAGCCTGATACTTCTCACAGAACAAAACTTGTTTGTTTTACATGGATTCTATTCTCTATGGTTGAGAGGAAATAAACATTACCTTCCCATACTCAACTAAAAAACCATCATGTTTTACTTCGTGAACAGACTACATAATCAATACAGAAATGTTTAAAACACATTATTATAGGTGTATAACAATTTGTCTGATTGCAGGTGGCTTCTATGTTTTTGTATCATGCAAGTCCAGTAAGAGAAAAACCTTACACTTCTTTCTTAAATAAAGGAATCTTTTGAATATATTCCAAATATAAGGTTTTTTTTTCTTTTTTTTTTTTTTTAATTGTATTCGTCAGTGGTCTATTTGTATATGTTGCACAAACATTAAGACTTGCAACCTTCCCACTGGTATTAAATCCCACTGAGATAAACACAGCAGCCTGCTTTAGTCAAGAAAAAAAAAAAAAAAGCAGACTGAATTTTTTTTTTCTTCAACATAAGTTGTAACTCTGTACCTGACTGACTATCCCTGTTAGAAGAGAGTTCTTATAAGAAATTCAACCCGTGTGTGAAAGGTCAGATTCAGAGGCTAAGTGTTCTACAGCAAGCCTCCAAGCTTGTTGTTACAGAAGCCCAGAGCAGCAAAAACATGTTCAAGTCATGCAATACTGAGAAAAGTGAAACAAAATATAAAGCTCTGGAGGAAAAAATAATACCCATCTCTGTGTTCTCAGAGGAAAGGCAGACAGGAATTAAAAAAAAAAACCAGTGAAAGAAAATCTCTATTGTAGAAGATTTAAGTGTAAGAGCTTGTATCAAACAATGTAAATAATTTATATAAACAATCTGACAAAATTAACTCTATTCCCCCAAATTATTATTGTAATATAATTATCCATAAATTAAACTATAAAAAAAGAGTACATAAAGATTCCAAACATATGAAGGCATAGAAAAGCACAGCGAAATTATCTATTCAATTTAACCTTTCCCCAAGATGTTGTTATGCAATAATAATATGATTATTTTTTATTTGTGGTCTTGAGTGAACCTTAAGACTCACTTTACTTGTGAAAATACTACTTATTCCCTCCCACTCTGCATGGGCAACAGTGACTAAAACATGGTTTAAAATTACAGTTCGAACTTCTGTGTAGAGCAGAAAAATTACCATCAGCTGATACTTGTCATATATATTTCATTGCAGATGTAAAAATATAAAAAATATTTCTTTCCAATGAACACACTGTCTGGTTGGGATTTTTTTTTTTTTTCAGTTCCCTGACATCACTTCTCACTGCCTTTTCTCTCTTAGCCTCTCACCCCCAGCACATATCATTGCCTTTATGGATTAGAAGACTAGTATTCAAAGATGGTTCTCACTGCTACAGTCAATTATCCAAAGAGAGAAGGCTGGTTTATATTACTTGCTCCTGTGGCAACTTGGGATGGCTTTGGAATGTGGCAGAACATGCCCAGGGATACCTGTGCATGACAGCAGGGAACCAGCATACTTTAACAGTGTTATCCTGATTTATAATGAAACAGGGAAAAGCCAAAGGAACAAGAGTGATAACTAAGTTTCTTAAACATAAGTTTGCTTACTACTGCAATTACTCTGTCTGCAATCCTAAAGATGAAAGTAGCACTTGTCACAATTTAATTACTTAGAGTGTGAACACTATAAAAGCAGCTGCCAGTCAAACTAGCAAGATCCCATCCACTGCCTATTATAGGGTTTAATGTTTTTATATGACTTCAGCCAAGGTAACTTTACTTTGACTTATGATATTCTTAACCTTATAAAAGCAAATGACATCATAATGGCTGCTCTGAGTGCCATGACTATGTAGGTATGTAGGAGTTAAAAGCAGGCTATGAATACTGTGGTTTATTTATTTCCTAAATAAAGACTAATTTCTATTCCTTTATATTGAATGCAGGACATACTTGACAGCTATTAATCTGTACAGTAATTAGCATTAGTCTTGCAAACTGAAGATAATGTAAAAGCTTTTGCTGAAAAATAAAAAGTTCCCATGGCTCATAATTAACAACTTCAGTTTCTGATAAATAATTCTCCCTATTATTACAGGTTCTGTCTAATTACTGTGAATGAATAAAAATTGATTACACTGTCCAGATCATATTTTCAACACAAACATTTCTCCTGTGTATTCATTTTCTTTTTTTTTCCCTTTTCGTCAGTAAGTTTCTGAAATAGCCTTTTTAAATTTTTTTTCAGCACTGGTAAGAAATATGAATTTAGTCTAGGTTATGAATACTTGCATTAAAGACAGAAAGTGTAATGATATTGCTACTGCTAAAAAAATAAATTAGAGTCTTGTAAGTAAGTTCATACTCTGGAATATAATTTAATGACAAAATTTATGAAATGTCTTGATACTGAAAGCAATCTTAATTATTACATAATTTTATAATGAAATAGCATGACTGTCATCCTGCTGCTATAAAAAGCAAAAAGTGAATGCAAATCACCATGAATGTTGGAAAACATATTTAAAAGACAATTAGAATGTTTTTATTATTATTTTAAAGGTATTCTCTGATGGAAACAAACTTCTCTAGTAATTTATATATCATTCAGTTTCAAGCCACTATGTTAATTAAGAATTGGATCCTCATATATACTTCACTAATATAAACTATTTCAATGTATAAAACAGATACATATACACATGATGCTATTTCCTTTAGTAACAACTTAGCACTCAGGATCTACTGCATCATAGCACTGATCAAGTTTAAACAAAGAAAACATATAGGACATTGAGAAATACTTTGTGCATACGTGAAACCAAGCATTGTGCACATGATATTATATATTGACAATGATGAACTACTGAAACTCAGGCCAATTAACCCTTTCACTGTACAAAGAAAATGCACTGCAACAAGTAGTCCTCTGTATACCAAACCATTTGTATGTGGTTGTAATCACAACAGCTGAAGACCAAGAATAATGTAGGGCTCTGCATGTGGAGGTAAAAGTAAAAATAATGAAAGAGTAGCCTAGAATTAACCTGCAACATTTTAGAGGGCAATAGAACTAGTAAAGGGAGATGACTAATGTGGCCTGCATGAAGTAGTCTCCTAGTGTACTCTGTTCTCAAAAAAATTGATTTATCCCATGTTGTTTTCCTTAGAAATAAGGTTCAAACCAAAATGAAGTTATTTATCTTTCTATATGAACAATCAAATCTAATTAAAATTCCTTCTCTCCGTCATGACCTTTATCTTCAAAGAACAAGAAAGAATCTACCACAACTCTTTCAAATAAATAATTATCCTTCTGAAAAGCCAGTTCATCTCTAAAGGTAAAACTCCCAAATCATAGGTTTTAACAGCCATGAAAACATTACAGATTTCCATTAAAATATAAACTAGAGAATGATTCAGACTGTAATTTTCTCACTGTGTAATACTATTCCCTAACTCCCCTTGGAACACATCACCTAGTCATGTAAATGATAAGTATTTTTCTTACCTTGATTCCTAAACAAGCAATTTAAGTAAATATTCTTCTCTTAAACCTCTCATTTCCTATACATTGAATGTCTTATACATGAAACCAATTAAAATTGTACTTTTCTTCCTTATTATTCCAATTCTTAATATGATTTAGGTGAGTCAAACTGTAGATTTATTTTTAAAAAATCATATTCATCACTTCTAAAGCCTCTTTGATAGAGTTGGATGTGATGGTGTAATGTCAGTTGACAGGAACCTGTCCTGTTTCTGGAATGATATGTCATCTACAGACTCACAGCTGTCTGCTCTTTTTAGGGTTTAAGCCTTCTTTGTAGTCGGTGTGATGCTATCTTTGCCACCAGATGAGCATAATCCTGATGTCTTGGCCACTATTCCAACTATTCAGCAGTGGCAGCACTGAGAGTTCAAAAAATAGAGAAAAATATAAAATATTATCTGGTAAATTGAAGTAGTCGATGACACTGAAATGAAAATATGGCTGGGCTCAGTTTCTTTAATGAAAAATACTGGGAAGCCTTTGTTTTACCAATTTGTCACTGTGAACTCTCTTTCCCTATTTCCCAAGTAACCTCAGAACTTACAAGGTCTCCAAAAAGAACATCCTCTTCAAAATTCAAAAAGAAAAACCTTAACCCCCATAGATGATATAATATGTCCTTTCCTTATTTACGTCACTCTTCTGTGTCCCAGCCTAAAGTTTGAAGAACTGGTCTTTAGAGGAAGTTTAAAATTTAGGTTTCTTCATTGAACAGAATTACCAGGGAAATGCTTGAGTCACCATCCATGGAAGTATTTAAAAAACTTGTAGAGGTGGTGCTTAGGGACATTGTTTACTGGTGGCCTGGCAGTGCTAGGTTTACGCTTGGACTCAATGACCTTAAAGGTCTTTTTCAGTCTAAATGGTTCTATGGTCTATTCTATGATTCTATTTTGATTACCTAATCATGCCTGAATACACTGCCATTCCTCTTCCCAACCATATTATGCAATAGTGTAGCTACCATGCAGAGCAAGATAACTAATATCCTGTCTATGGCTACAGAGAAAAGTTTCCCCAATTTACCACCCACATGTTTTTAAGTGACATTTGGAATTTCATCTACATGAAAAGATGCAAGTGCTGCTGGCATTCTGAAATATGAACCTTAAGACATGACATCTGCTGTCTTGAAAAAAAGATAATATTAAAATAAAATGCATTATTAAAATAGAAAAATATATTACAGATTACAACATTACAGAGACATTATGGAAGACAGAGGAATGTTCTGCTGTAAAATAAGTGGATCCATTTCACAGATCAGAGTTATAAGGAGTGCTTCTGTTTGGTTTGTACAAAAATCCTGTACTCATCATTGGAATGGTTTCAGATAAATGCAGTAACAGTCATTTCAGGAGAAAGAGAGAAGAGAGAGGGAATATGTAGTTTTGAGTGTTCATAATTTGCACACAGAGATGTGTTTTTACCTGCAAACATATATCAAATCAGTTACATATATAGAAATAGTGTGAAAGCATTTTATTTTCTTTATGAGTTGGTCATTCAAGAGAGTGTGCAGTCTCCATTTTTTTGAAATACTTTCAAAACAGCTCACAAAATATAAATGTACACAGAAAAAGACAGGCTATCAAACTGTTTATTTCAGAAGGAAATTCTTAGAAAAAGGCCCTAATGACAAATAAATGCTTTTAGAGGGAAATGTTAATGTTTTATTATAAAATTGGCATATTATTCTTCTTATTATGAGGGAATATTAACCAGCCTGCCTTAGTAAATGGAGTGAGAAAGACATTCAGGGGAAAAGTAATCTCTTTTGTTCTGTAAATGGAGGTACCTAGCTCCCTCCACTGCATATACATAGAGGTTGATGAATCAGTAAACTTAGTGGCCTGAATTTCTATGCCAAAATTGAGTGAAATGGATCAACCCTTCTGTGACTGTTATGAGGAAATTCTCTTTCTTCAGTGTTCATCAAGGCAGAAAACAAAAAAACCCATGCATTAGTGAAATTATAATGATGGGGTAAAATATATATATATAAATAAATGTAAAGAAGTACAATATTTTCTGGGGTTTTTTTTGATTGTTTGTAATATATATATTTGTATCCTTAAATACCTTTTTCATAAAAAAATTAGGATAAAACATCAAGTTTATTCTTCTCAAAACCAAACGTATTTTACTGGAGAGCCAGGGCTATCATCCCCTTAGTCATTATTAGTGAAAAAACTTAGGAAATCACTTACAAGGATTTTAATTTTTTAGTTAGTCACTTACATCTAAAACTTACAGGTATGCAAAAGGTCACAACTGTAAATTACTTTGCCATTTTTCTAGTTCCAAAATATTTCAATGTACGTTATATTCTGACCTTTTGCAATGATTAGTGCTATAAGAAACAGCTGTTAAATATAGTTATACCTCAATGAATGTGAAATGTTTTCTAATATATGTGAGCTAATGTGAATTTTAATAATTAATTATTTAAAATTAATTTTATGAACTGTCACAAAGAGAAAAATTGTGGTTCAGTGTATATATATGTAAGTTAAATAAGGTTTTCAGTCGAGATTTTAATGTATTAGGATGAATCCACTACGATTTAAGTAAAGCTGTATTGTAGCCTTCTGATCAGAGTATAAACAAGAAACTTGTAAAAGGGTGCCTTGAAAAAATGACACAGAAATGATTCTGCAAAATGTAGTGATATACCCATATAGGAAAGGCATTTTGTCTTCATCTTCTGTCAATTTACAAACTTTGCTTTATCAAATTGTTCATAAGGTATCAAAAACTAATATATTTTTTGTTTTATTCCATATTCAGGAGTATTATTGCGTGATGGTGTGAATAAATCTCATTTCTCAGCAGTACTGACAGGATATAAGATCATTTAGCATTAGGAAAGTATTCACAGCTGTAGGACCTGGAGAAAGGAGAAGGGAGGTAGATTTACATTTCTTTGTCTTGTCCTTTATATAAGGTTGTGGCATAACGAGCACTACACTGGAGTTTCTTAATTACATAGTGATTAGAGAGGAAAGGAAGTAATGAATTATTAACATAGATCCAGTTTAGAATCTGTCTAGAAAACCCCTGTGACACCTGCTGAAAATCCAGGTCACTGGGTTGAGCAACATCTGTGTGAAGCTGAGTATCAGTTCCTATGTACGATTTGAACACTTTAGGTCCCCCTTTCCCCATCATTCAGATACTTGCATAAATTTTCATCAGTATGGCTTTGACTGTGAACAGAAAATTACAATATCCCTTTTGAAACAAATACATATATTATAGCTTCACTAGACATTTAGATTTCTGCTTTCAGCTGTGTTGAGTAATCATTTTTCTAAAAAAAAGGATAATATAGGGAAATCAAAATAGAAGGCAAAAAGGAAAATGTTGAAGTACTATTGATGCTTTGTATAACATGTTCTGAATTTTTTGAGTTTGATAGAAATAGCAAAGTCTGCACTTATCCATAATACAACAGAATAATACTGGTATTCTAGACTAATTTGTATGTTGGAAGCTGCTGTAAAACCACATTTATTTAGGGCTAAGAAGAACTAACCTTTCTTAGAGACAAGGAATATTAATTGACCTGGCAAGGTTTGAAGAGCAAAAAGGGTGACAAAACAGAACTCAGAGGCAATAAATAATCCTTCTATGCAGATTTCATAACAAAAGCAAATCATCAACCAATTAGAGATGCTATTGAACATTATAAATACAAGGAAATGCAGAATTATAGCTGCCACTCAAAGTATCCTCAAAGTAACTCCATTTTCATTACATATTTTTAGGGTGAAGAGACTAACTCCATGACTTCCCTCTCCATTTGTACTGAGCAGTAAATACAAATACATGTATTTCTGTGTATAATTACTATTGTAATGCTCAAGCCAATCCACTTTAATTAAATACATTTGTCTTTTCAGCTTGTGTTGCTGCTTATACCTTGTACAAAAAGGGGCAAAAAACCCAAGAAGTCAGTACTTGTTAAGTACTCTTCTATTTTGTATCATCTTGCTTAGCTGTTATATGACTATATAGGTAACTCAATACAAGACAATAACTATTACACAATTTGGCATACTTAGTTTCTATAGATTCTCTCATTTAACACACTGAATTGTGCCTGATTATCTGACATACACCAGAGTCATTCATGAGTAACATACAAGTCCAACTCTGGAAGACCCTAACATGTTATTGATGAGAAACTAGAAGTGTATATGTGGAAGGAACCCAGTTTTAAAGCATAGAATTGATCATTTTGATTTTTAGTTAACCAGAAACTATCATGAAGACTTTAAAAACCACTCATCCATGTAAAGCTTAAAGGCAGAAAAATGTACCTGGTATGTAATGAGACATTCAGTCCGGGGGGGGGGGGGAAGGAAAATAATTAAAAAAAAATTCATTTTTGTCAAAACCATACAGCAAAACAAAGAAAGAGTGAGCGCCAGGGAAATGTTTGCAACTTTCAGTGAACAAGAGATAGCACTCACCTTGCTAGTATTAGTTTTGTCCCTTGGTTCAGCCATGCAATTCAGTTAATTTCTTGATGCATCCAAGAGAGCAAGATAGGTAATAGAATACAAATCATTCAAGATCAGAGGGAAGCTTGGAGAAATAGTAAAGTAATATATCTCAGCCACCAGCTGTGGAGGCAAAATATAAATGATGCAAGGTAAGAGCGGAAAGCATGTTCCCTTTTTTTAGTGGCGGTGTAGTTGAAGATGGAACAACCCACCTGCTGTTTGTTTCTGTTCTAATCAACAAGAGGACCCTGCAGCAGCTGCACAGAAATGCCAGATGCCGCACATGTGCTTTTTTTTCCCCCTAATTAATTTTTTTTGAGTATCCTCTCTGTTTCTCCATTGACTGTTCTCAGTAATTCTGAGGCTCTTAGAGCAGTCACCTGTGCAATCGCATCCATCTCTGTTATCATCCTCTCTCTTCTCCTCCTGAGTCCACGTCTCTGTTTTCTTCCATTTACCTACTGCTTTAATCCTGGAGCTCTGTTATTGTGTATGACATTGCATTGTATAGTTCAGTAAAATCTATAGATGTTCCCACAACTGTAGGAATAGTAGTTTTCTGAAATGAAATTCAAGGCATTTCAATTAAAAGCAGTTAATTTCAAATACATTTTTTACTAAATATTTTTCCTGTCTTCAGTCTCTTAGTCCTATGTATGATATCAAGTGCCCTTTGCTTGACTTGTGGAGTTTTTATTTATCGTTACAATGACACAATGAAGATCCAAAGCTCAAGGATGTTTTTTTTGTTTGGTTTTTTCATTTGTTTGTTTGGGTTTAGTTTGGGTTTGGTGGGTTTTTTTAACTTGTGTGTGTGTGTGTGTGTGTGGTTTTTGTTTGTTTTGTTTTAAATTATTCTAATATGAATGCAGGGATTGTGCATTCAGATCTGAGATATAATATCAGAGACTGTTCATTTATAGTGTTCACAATACCTGTGTTTGCATTAGAAAATTCAAAACTGGACAACCTGATTATACCAGGTGTTTGATATTTTTAGGTGTAGCATTATTACAATGTAGTCATTGTATGAAATATCACAGTTTCAAAATATTCACACAAATTATCTAAATTCATCATTAAGTACTGTTCAAGACTTTGCTATTCAGAATTGTCTGGCTTCATATATATATTTTAAGCTCACGGTCATTATAAAAGTATCTGAATGCCCTTCTGGTATATCTGAAATACTGAAGAGTATTGACTATATATCCATGGTGTCATCTTCTTAAATGCTTTCCATTTGTTGTTGCAAACTTAACCGTAAGATAATTTAATAACTAAATGTATTTGGTTTGGAATTATTTTGTTGTAAAATATTAACAATTAATGTATTATTTAAATTATTTTTTCTCAGTTTTTGTAACAATACAGTATGCACAAATATCTTGAAAACACTGGATAAATCAATAATAAACCACAGAAATTTATTCTTTATTTCATTTTTATGAAATTAATTACTCCTAGAATAGCCAAGGGATGAAATTATTCCACATGAAAAACTGATTGTGAACATTCATTAAAGCAATCACAAATCAGAAAAACAGAGGTATTTAAGATGTCTTATAGAGGTAGTACAAAGTGACATCAAAGGAATAGATAGTAACTGCCATAGAGAAGAAAAAATGAAAATTGCTCATTTAAAAGAACTGTGTAATGAGATACATATTGTATAGTTCCCTTCTGCAATAAAAGGAGAAAATATTAACATATTAAATTGGCTATTAAGCACTTCTATACTTCACAAAAACATTTCAGAAAAAATATGTAAAAACATTTCATATGATCAAAAAAATGTATTTTTTTTTTTTAATGAAGTGAGATATAAATCCTGTATTAAAAAAAAAAATTAAAAAGGACAAAAAATCCCCAGAAATGCCATTTAATCTTATGGTTGCTGGATGTTGCTGAATGTTGAAGTGTTAATTCAGTAAACATTTAGTAGGATGCTTACATTCAAGCATAATAGATGTCTGAAAGAATTACTGTATTTGACATTAAGATTAAGAGCAGTCTTGTGGAGAAGGACTTGGGGGTACTGGTAGATGAGAAACTGGACATGAGCTGAAACTGTGTGCTCACAGCCCAGAAGGCCAACCGTATCCTGGGCTTCACAGCAAGAAGCATGGCCAGCAGGTTGAGGGAAGTGATTCTCTCCCTCTACTCTGGTGATACCCTACATGAAATACTGTGTCCAGCTCTGGAGTTCTCAGCCCAAGAAAGACATAGACCTGATAGAGTTGGTCTAAAGGAGGTCCACAAAAATTACAGGGATGGAATACTTCTATGAGGAAAGGCTGAGAGAGGTTGGGGTTGTTCAGCCTGGAGAAGGTTCCTGGGAGACCTTACTGTAGCATTTTAGTACTTAAAAGAGGCCTATGAGAAGTATGGGGACAATCTTTTTAGTAGGGCCTGTTGCAATATGACAAGGGGTAATGGTTTTAAACTAAAATAAAATAAATTACATTTAGACTACATATAAGGAAGAAACTTTTTTACTTTGAGGATGGTGAAACACTGGACCAGGTTGCCCAGAGAGGTGGTAGATGCCCCATACCTGAAAACATTCAAAGTCAAGTTGGATGGGATTCTGAGAAACGTGATCTAGTTGAAGATGTCTCTGCTTATTGCAGAGGGGTTGGACTAGATATCGCTTAAGGGTCCCTTCCAACTCAACCTATTCTATGATTAAACAAATAGAGAATTAGGACCTGAATGTTGAAAAATGCAGTATAGGATTTTGAAAAATGATAAAAATATTCTGTACTAAAGAATTTCCTAAGTAATTCCTACATTTAATCCTTTGTAACTGTTAGCTGACTTAGCAGTGGAAATAAACCCCCAATATTGGATTGCTTTTTTCTCAAAATCTATAGAATGTTTTCCAAAAGACATGTGCCCTGTAAGTTAGCTAAATATCATAAACTTCATTTCAGAATTCAAATTATCTTGTGTTTATGAAAAGTACACGTGCTTTTATGGCTGGAATATGCCATTACCAAAGAAAACTACTTCTAATTATAGAAATTATGAAAATCTGGAACATGCTGAAGATTTTTCCTCATTAAAGGGTATTTGTGTCTTTAGGAGAAAAGAAAGTACAGAAGATTATGCTTATGTCAAAATTATTAGAACGAGTGTATCCCTTATGAAACTTATGCCTTCTGTCAAATATTTTTTACCACTGACTCATAAGATTGTGATGCGGTACCTGTAGATAAGAATAATAAATTATGCCCATGACATGTAGAAATGTTTGATACAAAGGTTTTAAATTGGTTTTGCTGTAGGTGTTTTAGTACTAGATTATTTTGAAACTTCAGTCTTTATTTCCCTCCATCCTACCCTAAAATTAATAACAGCTTAGAGATCTGCATTTTAAATACAATCAGAAGGACTTTTTTGTTTGGTTGGTAGGTTTAGTTTTGGTTTTTCTTTTATCCTGTTATTTAGTACAAGAAACTCAAAAGCTTTGTATAAAATTTACTAACCAGCATACTCAAAAGGATTGAGCTAAAATCTTGTTCTAGAACTCTAAAAAAATGTTGTGACTGTATCATATGAAGTGTAAAGGAGCATAACTTGCATAGTAGTGAAGAAAACTGATGGTCCTGCTCTTTTCAACTACAAAGCATATTGTTACTTAGCTGAAAAGGTTTATATCTGGCTATTTTCTGTTTACGGTCTTTGGCAGTAAATAAAATAATAGTTTGTCATATTTTGTCTTCAGTTACAAGTGGGTTTCCATTCCAGATTTGGAGTAGGAGCCTATTTCATATGGAACTCCATGTAAACTGTTATTACAATGTTGTGGTCCCTGTGGAGCCCAAGGATTAGATTCAGCTATTAAAATCACACAAAGGAACAACCAAGATATCCATGTGGGTTTGGCAGATATGGTACAAAACCAAAGGAATTCTAAGACCTTTAGGAGTAACAATTGATGGTCCACTAGAATTTCCTATGGTAAACCAAATATTTATGGCAACCTAATTGTGAAGCAAAAAGAGCTGTGTGGACAGCTGACCAGCTGTACTGGTGCCTGAATTAACCTGCAGAAACCCTGGCATTTTGTGCTGACACACAGTGTTGTGCTCAAGAGGCACGTATGAGACTGGCAGGACTGACAGGTGTCCTAACGGAGAAAACTACAGCCTCCACTGGATGATGGGGAGACAGGCTTGGTTTGGTCTCATCTACAGTGATTCCTGCAGGCTTGGAGTGAGGTGTAGCAGAGCAGATCTTGAGCACTGGGAAGACCACACTGGAGCAGACCAAGGCTGAGCTGAGAACAAACCAGCCATTAAGCAATGTGGAAAGTTCTGGATCTATTAATTCCTCTTCCAGTTTTTAATCTCGAAGCATAGATATTTACAAAGACTGTATTATGTTGTTATTAAACAGAGCCATAATGTGGGATCCAGTACTGCCCCAACTGTAACATACCAAAGGCATGATAATAGCTAGAGATATGACCCCCCCTATTTTGAGGGGATGTTTTAGGAGACATGGATGTAAGTCAGTCTCTTCCAGGAACAAAAAAACCTGACTTCTGGCATTTTTAAAATTTTATAGTATAGATAGTCAAAGAAATTAAATAGATGTGATGGATTATTTTATTCCATGCTTTTCATTTAAATGTTATTTAAAAGTCCCATGGTAGAAAAGGTGGTGAGTCTTTATTGCCACACACTGATGATTCATATTTATAGACTATCTCTTAAATTCTTATTTCCTCTACATTCTTAGAATGGCCAGATTTTTCTTGCTTCTAACAATGTTTGGAACTGAGGAGGAAGGAATCTGGAGCACAACACTCAATGACAGAAAAATCTAGATAAGGCAAACAGATAGAAAGTCAAAGAATTTATACAAAACTAGTCTTGGGCTGTGTAAAAAAGATTGTCATTTCTGCTCCTCATAAACTGGCAAAACATACAGAAAAGCTTTCAAAAGGTTTATCAGCCTGGATCCTACTCTGCCTGAAACACTAAAAAAAAAAGATAAATATTGTCACCACTGTGAATAAATTCCCTCCCAAAGATATGTACTTGCAGAATTAATCCATGTGATGTGCACAAATGGCATACTTACTCTGTCAGGATGATCAAAACCAACTGTAAGAATCTCACTATTCCATTTTTTCTGTAAGATGAAGATATGAGCATTACATAGAAAAGCAACCACAGAATAATACTTTGATTTTAGAGGTTCAGTTACCCAAGTTAACTTTTCCGTTTTCAATGTATCTTGTTACTAGTGTGGTAAATATAATTAAATCTTTCTAGAACTGAAATATACTTTGAGTTCTGAATAAATATGTAGAAGCAGATTGTGGAAGCTTTACACATGCTGAGCAGCAATTAGCACAAATAATTAGTTATTTTTCCTCCAGTGATGTTACCCTCAAAACAAAATACTATTTGGTATGATTAAGGTATCAAACTCTGCTGGAAGTAACTATCATCTTGAACTCTTATTTTCTGTGGGGTTTAATAAATTGCAGCATTCCATATTTTTCTAGTATTAACTGAAATGTTATCTACATAGAGTTGTGGATGATTGAAATTATTCTCACACCTTTTGTACTTACTTCCCTAATGTCTTAGACTCTATATTAGTTTCTCAGGAGAAAACAAAATCCCTCAGAATATGTTCATTTAAAGAAAAATCATACAGTACCTAATCCCTACCCAAAAAGAGGGAGCTATATGAGAGTTCTTTAATTAAATTCTTGACTGTAACTATATGAAACTCTGTTGATGGAAAGGTTCCTTTGTCTAAATGAACTGTGGTTTTTAGACAAGAATGATATTCTTTTTTATGTTATAAATTGGACCATAGGATAAAAATCCTTGCTTTTTCTAGTGATTGCTTCATCATTCAACATGTAATTTCTAAAAATGTTCAGAACTGTTTTCTGTACATGACAAAGATAAATTGTTTATTCATTTGCTTTAAACAGAATCTAATATTTAGAGTCTCTGCAATCAATCTAGGTTCAAGAGAAACACAATCCTATAAAAGCAAGGGTCTTTTTTTATTAATTTTTAAATGCCATATCTTCCCTTTGTTAGATGTGATGCCTGAGTATATTTTTCAATATTTTCTCACTTAATAGCAAAAGTTAAAATTGAAAAATCAACAATGTACTTAATGCTGAATTTGGAACAAGTATCTCCTTTTTCAATGTACTTTTTGCAGAATAATTCAGCTGCTACAACTGTCTGCATTTCTTACTTAAAGAACAGCAAACATGGACAGTATCTTTAACCAAACATAGGGAACAAAGTCAGAATAGTGTTATACACACAGCTCCTAGTATCCACTCCTTCCGTTCATGCCAAGTTCACTCTTTTACTTCTCCTCTGAGTCCTAAGGTCAATGGCCTCGGTTTGGTATGCATATGTGGGCACACAGGGAGTCATCAGCATCTCATGTCTTTTGCTGAAAAGAAGCATTATCTTCACATTGTCTGTTGCCTTTTCTACTTTCTAGGATTCCCTCAAATTTGTTTTTATATAATTGCTAACATGCTTTTAGATGGTCTGGAAGTTACATCCAAATGTACTGTAGGATGTGGTGCATTTTACAAATGTCAATACCTTGTTGTTTTATCATGCCTAAAATTAACTGGTTAGATTCTGGTCTGCATTTCTTTAATCAATCATGAGTGTTTCTTCGAGCCATGGGGTCTCTGGTGTCAGCCCTGTCTCCTATCATCCTCTGCCTGTGTTCCTTCCTCCACACCTTGTGTCCTCAGTTCTCAGGGCTTACACTATCGGACCAGGACTGTATTTCTCTACGCATCACTACATCAGTCATAAATATCTTGTTATAAAAAGAGTAACTGCTTACTACTACTATTTGTACAAAATCTGTAAGCATAAGATATAGAAATAAAGGGAAACTAACTCAAACACAGACATTAGAAAAAAAATCTTTGTGTTTTGTTTGTTTTGTTTTTTAGAGAAAGAAATAAATTAGAAAAATTGTTATCACAGCTAAAGCAAGTAAAAATAAAGGTGCAGGTATTCAAGACAGGTTCAGACAGGAACAAGTCTCTGCTCTGCGGACCTGCAACTCAGCGGCCTATTCCTAGCAATGGCAGTATTACCGGATAAAAAGACTACAGCAGCTTTCAATATACTTCTGCCTAGCAGAAAAGACATTTAGTGTCCCTCTATTGGCTTGTGATTAGCGAACTTTCCAGCTTCCATTTCTTGTACTACCAAATTTTTATAAATACTATTTTTAAATTAATTGAAGTAGGGATGAGTAACTTAGCACTCTGCTTTATCCTACATGCAGTAGTGTATGGTACAGTGAGTTACTCCAGCAAAGTAGAATACAAAGACTTCTGTTTAGCTGTAGGGCATTAATAATCTTCTCACCTTTGTCATCCCATGGTAGACTCTTTTTTATGTATTTTCAGTAATGATAGCATGTTCAAATATGTTCACCAGGGGTAAAAGGAACTACTTCATCTGTATCCTCTATGAGACCTTTAAGCAGTCAGCCACTGCATAAATTAAGAGCATATTACCTCCTTCTTACTGTTGTCTGCTTTGACTGAGAGGGCTAGAGCATCGGTTTATGCACAACAATAGTAAATATACATGTAAGAATTCTTGCTGTTATGCTATTTCAAATATATGTATGGGTACATGAGTTTTTAATGTATTTATGCATTGGCTGCAACTTCTTTAACTTAAAACAAGGATCTGCAAGGTAGCAGTTAAGTAGCTATGCAAATATCCTCTTGTGTTTTACTTTAAAATACTAGGCATACTTGCTTCTGAATACATAATTATTCATTGTAAAACAAGATATATCACCTACATTCTCAAAAGATCAAAATAAACCTAAAGAAAAAAAAAAGTCCTTGATTCATACAGCTAAACTAGGAAAATTATTAGACATAGTGGTTGCACAGTAGGAGGTGTAGGAGTTTGCGTAATGCATAGCAGTAGTACTAAGTATTGAGTATTCCTGTAACTACATTTTTTTCTCACAGCTTTAGAAGCTGTGGACAGAAGTGTTGAATTTCTGTGTGGTGTTTTATAGTTTGTTTGTTTGTTTGTTTTTGTGTTTGTGTGTTGCTTGTTTGTTTTTCCTAAAGGAAAAGTCCCTGTCCCACAGGCAACTGGTTAGATTTAGGTATCTTAATCACACAGAATCACAGATTCACAGAATGTTAGGGGTTGGAAGGGACCTCGAAAGATCATCTAGTCCAACCCCCCTGCCAGAGAAGGATCACCTAGATTAAGTCACACAGGAACGTGTCCAGGCGGGTCTTGAACGCCTCCA
>WTSP01002530.1:0-29326 GCA_025331215.1 Actenoides lindsayi
ATCAGCGGGGAGAGCCAGGCCGCCCCTCCGCCGCGGAGACCCCGCGGTAGAGCCGGGCTGAGCCCCACAGCCGGCGCCCGGGCCATAGCACCGCCCGCCTGTCGGGCGGGCCGCAGCCACCCGCCCTCGCTGCACCGCGCCTCCCGAGCACGCCGGGGGCTGTAGTTCGGAAGGCGGGCTGTGGCGCCGAGAGCAGCGACCGGAGCGGCTCCTGAGGACTACCGAGCCCAGCCTGCCTTGCGCGCGGGCGGCGGGCGCATCCGCTGGCGGCGGCGGCGTGGGTGCGCGTTGCCGGGCAGTCAGCTGGCCGCGGGGCGATAAGAGGGCGGGCGGCGCGGGGCGGCGGCGTTCGGGGTTCGCTCGCTCGCTCCTCGCTGTGCTCCGGGGGAATAGGCGCCCGCTCCCGCCATGGCCGAGACGATCGCAGACACCCGGCGGCTGATCAGCAAGCCGCAGAACCTTAACGATGCCTACGGGCCGCCCAGCAACTTCCTGGAGATCGACGTGGGCAACCCGCAGACGGTGGGGGTGGGCCGCGGCCGCTTCACCACCTACGAGATCCGCGTCAAGGTGAGGGCGCGGCCTGGCCCGTCCCGGTGGCGGCAGGCGCTGGAGCCGGCCTTGCTCTTGCTAGCAGAGGGCCCGGCCCTGCCGTCCCTACCCTGGCCTAGGACGGCAACTCCGCGGGGGACGTGCCCGCCCTTCCAGCGGCACGGCCCGGCGCCTTGGAAGCGACTGTAAGGCGAGAGAAAGCGAATGTGGAGCTTGCGTGTCGATGTTTGGCTCCTCCGCGGGCTTTAGCCGGCCCTTATGTAACCGGCAGAGGTGTCCCCGGGGCCGGGGTGGCAGTGACAGGCTGTCGTGTCCTTCAAGGCCAGTTTCCTAGCTAGTGCGGTGAGTACCGCAGGGGAGGCAATGGCTGAGCGGCAGTGGACTTCATTCTCGGGGCGAGAGCAGCTTCTACCAACGACTGGAGCTGATAACTCGCTTGGTGTAGTGGCAGCTTAGGCAGCATGTCTCAGTTAAGATAACCAAAGGACAAACACCTTTTTGGCACTGCTGTGCTCGCTGTCATTAGACTGAAATACTGCTGTACTATGAGCCGTTTCTTGTCTGTCTCTAAGTAAATAGAAGAGGGCAAACTCTCAGCTGAGATGCAGCAATGTGGGTGGATCTGTCCTGAGCAGGTCAAGTTCAGCATTCCAGCAGCCTTGAAAAGCTGTAGAGAATGTGTAAATAAGTCTAGTGTGCACGCATGCTAGATCAAAGCTAGCTGAAGTGATAAGGTAAGTGTATATGGAGGAGGGCTTCCTGTTTTCTTTTGTGCCTGAAATGCAAATTGGGTGCCTGATAGATAGGGCTGATTCTCACCATGTGCTATCACATACTTTTTCTTAGTAAGGCTAGACTGCTCCCTAGCTGGAAGGGCCATGTTCACTGACTTGCCCCAAAGGCTAGTAGTCTTGAGCTTCAGAATAGCTATGTAAAGTCATTACAATTGCTCCCTGGACTTTCTAGTCTCAAAAGTGGTGCTTGGTGGAGTGAACAGAAAAATGCAATATCTACAGTGTGGTTGTTGCCCATGTCAGGCAGGGGCTTGAGGCAGGGCACCCTCTTAGTCTGTGCTGCCAGAGAAGTTGCATTGAGAAGGTTGACCTCTTACAATTCTTTTTCTGTAGATTGTGCTTGAGTCTACTACCTTATATAGCTTTGCTCTGTCACAGCTGAGTGAACCTGGTCAGTTATTAAAGGCAGTAACAGAGGGGGAAGGAGTTTCATTGACCCCCTGCACACATTCTCTGCAGTATGAATTCTTCTTTCACTGGATGCCATAGAATGCATATGCCTTTGTGGCAGCGAAGGCTTCTGCTAAGGGCTGATGCTTTGGTCGCTGAAGTTCTTCAGACAAGACTAAAGCCCTGTGTGGATTTCCTAGTATTAAAGGTCTTATCTTCTCAGTTAGTGTAACTTTATTTAAAACAGCAAAATTGACTGACATCTACAGCTACTAGGGAGGATGCTTGAATTCTTATGCTCTTAAGTTTTCATGTCAGTAGCTATTCTCTTGTTCCAGGGTGTATCCATAAGGCAAGAAGAATAAACTAAAGCAATTGTTGCCTGTGTTTTGGCTTCTGTCTGAGGACAAACTAGAACTTGCTGACTTGTGTTGCATTATTCTGCCTTTATCAGGACCCTAGCTGTCCACTTAGCAGAAAGACGTAACTCTACCTTGCTGGAAAGTATTTGTGCCTTAAGTTCCTGATGACTTTTCTTTCAGTGAGGCTGAGCATTTGGAATTACTGAATCCAGAGAAGATGATACAAAAGGGACTTAACCATGATATGTCCTTGGGAATGAGACTAAATTTCCTGGGATTAAAAGACATAATAATTTTTGTTTTTTAAATTCCAACTGAAGTTCTCCAGCAGAAAAACAGGTTTTGAGACAGGTTACTTTTAGCCGATGTGCTGTTTAGGGTAGACAATTCTGGCTTCCTGTTGTAATGCAGACCTACAAGGGACTTGAACAAATATACACTGTGATAGTACTGTGATCTTCCTCTATTCCTCCCAGTCTTACTACTATATAAACATTACTTCCTCCACCCTCCTTACTTGTCTCTGTGCATGCCTATATACAGGACTATCTCATATAATACATGATCATTCCCTTTCCAGTTGTGCACTAGGGTACATATAGTGACATCTGTGCTGTATACATTCGTAGCTGTATAGCTGAGTTTTATGTCACTGTTCACTGTAAGCTGGAAGGCTACAGAGCAGGTAATACAAGTCATGCAGAATTATGTTCACTGTCTAAACTTGTATTAACTGCTTCTCAACAGAACACAGACTGTGTTGCTAATATGCAAATTTCAGCATGGGAGAAGAGTTCAAACTTGAATTGCTGTAGTGTATTTCTGAAAGGTAGGTCTTTTACTATAAGCTGCTTGTTGGAGCATGGCAGACAATAGCCACCAGCTAGCCTCTGTGGTTTGACAACTGCTTGTGGTCACAAAGTAGCAACTGGCTTTTGCAGTTTCTTCCAGTAATGCCAGTAAAGGCAGCAGAACGAACCCTAGAAGATGGAGTGAGTTAACTCTGTCACATCTAGCTATGTCTTCAACTGACACCAACATTGAAACATTAAATGGTGCAGAAATGGATGGCTTAACTGCTGCCAGCTTCTGGTAGAAGTTATTGGGCAGCCTCATGTTATGGTGGGAGATCACACTAAACCAGAAACACTGTCAGAGGGGACACTGATTCAATTTTGTGTTGAAGAAATTAGAAGTTGTATCATTGTCTCGGTGTTCACAAACTCAGTCCAAGGGTAATTCTGTCTGTTGCTTTGTCTGAATCTCAAAGTTTAACTTTTTTTGTTGAAGTCTGAGCTTGCTAGCAGACTCTTGCAAGATATTAGTTATCAGACATCAGTTTGAGAAGTACTTGTGTGAAATACTGTGGTGTTCCCCCAGAGTCTTGATTAGGGAAGCTTTCTGCTGGTATTGCAGCTGAAGCATATCTGTTGCTTGGAAAGCAACAAGTGGAACAGCCTCACGCTTTAGTTCTTGTATTGTTATATTCAGCAACTTCTGGTGGAAGTTTGAAAGCCTAATGGGGAATCCAAAAGCTTTGGGTGGACTGCTCAGCAGTATAGTACTGGATAAGTCAGTTGTATTTCAGTGCTTAGGAAAGTTATTTATAGTGTGTGTCTCTGTACAGACCAGTAGGATGGCTGTGCCTTGTGGGGAATGTGTGGTACTTTAACAAGCAGTTAAGCTCTCTGAGTGCTGCAGCCAGAACCTATACTGCATTTCCACCAGGGCAGCTTACTTCACAGATGGTCACTTGGCCAAAGTATTGACTTTCTGAGCCTGAACTTGCATTAAATAATATTCTGTTCTTGGCAAACTGGACATGATGATGACAGAAAGCTTTCCACTGTAGCAATCGGTATAAGGCACGTAATGTGGCAGTATGCCACTACAGTGCAGCTTGCAATGAAAGTCAAATGCCTTGTTCACTAATAGGAAGTGATAGAAAATACCATCTTGCAGTGCTAAAATAGCAAATTTGTCTGGGTCATGCTCTTGCCAGGGTACTTGAGAATTTGCTTTCCATCAAAAGCATTAGGCAGTGAGTTTGTACCATTTGGAGGTATCCTTTATGTGAAGGCTTAGGGTGAGCTAAAAGAGAACAATGCAGTAGAGTATAAATCTCTAAGTGCTTTTCTAATGAAATAAAACTTGGTAGTCATCTTATCTGATAGTATCTAGATAATAACAGCAGTAGGGTGACTGTGCAGTGGTTAAAACTAACATAATGAAGTAGACAACCTGCTAAAGTAATACAACAAGCTACTTCACTGACTTTACCTCTTGAGGAAAAGTGTGAACCAACAGCTAGGTTTGCAGTGTAAATACTCTTGCATGCCATATGCTCTTTGTCATGAGTCTTTACTAGCTGTTCACTCAGGAACCAGCAGCAGAGAGGTGGTGGTTCCCTTCTACATGTAACACCTTTTCAAGGTGCGCTTGTGCATGTCAACACCCTTCAACAGGGGCAACAAGAATACATACTGCTATTTATGGGCTGTAAGTCAGTCCCCTCTCTGAATTCCAGGAAGCAATTGTAGAAGAAATGACAGTTGTCATATCATCCTGCAGCGTGTCTGCAGTCCTCAATCCAGTTTCAGGAATCACTTGACTTCTACTGTAGTTGAGACAAATAGTTTTCCTGGTGAGTGGGTCAACAGGAACATGTTTGCTCAAACAGATTCTGTGCAACAGCTTCATTTGCTAAATCCTTTAAGGAGACAAGACTTAAGCTTTACATGCTAACTCCAATTCCCGCAACTGGTGACATGCTCTAGAGCTGTACACTTGCTGTAAAAGCATTGCCATGGGAGGTAAGCAGATTGGTTAGAGTACTGTCAACAAACCATACAGCTTTCCCAGGTGCAGCAAGTTCCTGGATAATATTCCTTCATTAATACTTTAATCTGGTTTTGTTTCTGTAGAAGCACAGCCCATTTTATTTTGGTTTGTCACCTAGACTAAAAGGTTAGATTAACTGTTTATAGTTAGTGAGAACTTGCAGAGAAGTCATGAAAAGTCAAACTGACAGAACTAAACCAAAATATATGTTACAGGAGCTACTAGTTCAAGTAGTTGAAGAATTATTCTCGGGCAAACCAAAGTTAAACAAAAAGCCTTTGTCATCTTTATTCTTTAATACTGAATGGTCCATTGCATCTAATCAGTATGATTAAACTCAGCATGAGGGCACACCTTAGCTTCTCAAGGTTCCACAGCTTAGTGGCTTGTCTTGAAGTGGAGAAAGGTAACGCCTGGCTGCTGTGCTTCCAGATGTTGTGAAATGCATCACTTGGGTGGCACCAATGCTCTGTAAGGCAGCAGTAGCCTTTCCTATATAATCTATAGAAAGACTTCTGTGGACCTGAAGAGGTACTTGACCACATAAACTCAGCGGGGGGAAGGAAATGAACACGCAGGCTCTGAAGTGCCTACAGTATTAAGAATAGCATTGGTCCCAAAGGATTGGGGAAGTATAACTAAGTACAGCTAAACTTGAGCTGCTTTTGAAAGTCTGTTCTCATTTTAACCCATTTCTTTCAAGACCTAACTTGGATACAATATTTTCACTTCAGCATACTTACAGTAGGCTGGTTTGAGTCTGACGTCTGTGATCGACTAAGTCAGTAAGATAATAAATGAACTGAAAGTACAAGTTGCTAAGAAAGCACTTTGACTTATGCCATTGTTTTTGAGTTGCTCTCTTGATCTGGTGAATGTCTTTGAAATCTTCTGTCCTTGAACTGTACCATATTTCCTGCCCTTCATGTGTTTGAAGTTGCAGACTCTTCTCCCACCATGAGAAGAATCAAATCTGCTGGCACTCATAGTTGACTTCTCAGCATTTCGTAGTCAGTGAAGCTAGTGGTGGAGTAATGACTAAACACTGACTCAGTGTGGATGCGTTTAGGGATGCACAATCAGCACTAATTCTCTTTCTCTGTCACTGCAAATCTTGCATCACACTGCAAGTCTGTTCTAACTAATTAATTACTCTTAATATCCTATTGTAGACACTGCTACCAGTTAGATATTTTTAGACTCCTCTTCAAAGGATAAAAATGCACTGACTCAGGTGACTGCTTTTCTGTTCTACAACCCAGCTACTGCACCTTTACAAATGTTAACTGTTCCATCAAGCAGTAATTCAGAAAAGGGTAACTGGAAAGCCAAGAACTTCCCAGGACACTGACTAGAGAGATAGAAGTGGAATAGAGGGATGGCTGTAAGAAACTCCTGAAGCAAGGAAGGTGAATTTACAAGTCTATTGCCTGTAATTGCTCCAAGCAGCTGATTTTTCTGTAGAGGTTTTTGATTAAACCAGGTTCAAGAGCCTCATCCAGAGGTACTGAACTAGTTTGGTGTTGATGTCCATTACTGTGTAAATAAAATAACCAAGGGTCTGAATAGTGCTTTTTATTAGTATATTAGTTTAACTAGCAACTTGGACTCTCTTAATTTCTGTCCATACAATGTGGGCCTTGATTTTCATGTATTAAGAGTGCACTCTAGTACAGGGCTGAACAGACCAAATCAAAGAGAACAATGACTGATCTTTGTAGGACAGATGGCTGTGATCCAGGTAGGCATGTGATGCCAGAGTGTTTTGATACATCTTTATTTTTAGATGGCTTGCCAAAAAAGTGTCAGCTTGAACTTTAAAACAGTCAGGTCTACTGGTTTTCATCTGGGGAAATAAATAATGCAGTGTGGATTTATGAGCGTCTAACTGTAGGGGAAGTATTTTCTGTAGAGTTTTTTTGCTTGGCAGTGCAATGCCAGTTGCACTACTGGAGGCTGTTTTAGCAAGTATGTAATTCAAATGCCCTAAAGCTGTAGTACTGAGTGAAGAGTTGGAAGTTGCTGTTCCTGATGTAACTTTTTTTTTGTTGTGAGAAGGATGGAGAAGCTCTAGTCTCCTGGGCAAGGTATAAACCCAAATATTTTACCAGCTGAAGACAAATCCATGAATATATTACTTCTGTGGCTATTTCTTGAGAATCCATCTCAAAACTTCTGTTATGGGAAGCTCTTCTGGGGCACGTGAAAGTATAGTTCGTGTTGTCAATGAAGCCAATCTTGAAAGTATAACTATAAACTAAAGTATAGCAGCTTTACTCTAAACTCCAGAAAATGAAGCTATGTATTAAGTGGCTTAAAGATGTCTCTGTATCTGGTAATAGAGCTTCAGAGGCTGTTTCTATGGGCCTAAGCTGCAGCATCCCTTAAGTGTTAAGATGTGCTACAAATTAATGAACAGGAGCTCTTGGCCTTTCTGTAGCTGTTAGGTGACTACTTAAGAACGTGACACTTTTCCAATAGAACGGGAGATCTGAAGAGAATTTTTTTTGCTACTTGGTATACTTACTTCTAGTTAAGTGTATCTTGTTTCTTGTGTGCTTGAAGTGCAGGGATATTGGGCTGTCTCTAGCTAGCAAAGAATGTTAAAACTTGTTCCTGATAAAAACTATCAATTGCAGCGATTCACTGCATTTTTTTCTGTCCTATTTGACTGTAGCTGGTAGATGTCAGCTGATGATGCTAAAGTATCAACTTAATGTGATCCCTCTTTAGTCATTCTCCAACGAAGAGTAACGTTACAGAAGGCCAAACCAGAGCATGTGACAGTTATACTATGTAACTGGGTAAAAGTAGCAATCCTTTCTCTTTAAAATGAGTAGTTGATATTTCAAAGGAGGCTTTGGCTTGCTAATCATGAAATAATTACCTAGAATTATTAATTCTTTCTCAGTGTTGTAGCAGCTTTTGCCTGAATGTGTCCTCCTTAAAGTGGGTTCCTGTTTTTACCTCTGGCTTCTGAGTATGAAACTTGAAGAACAAAGACTTGCTCAACAATCTAGACTTACCCTACTTTGAACCTTTTGACCATGGCACACCATACTTTAATTGTTTGTGATGTTGGTGAACTTGATTAGGTGATAGTTGTTGCTTGGCAGAAACCCAGACACCTCTATGGCAATTTTCTTACAGTATCTCTGGTGCTCAAGGCGTTTGACTTGGCAAAGGTTAACTCTTGTCTGAAGACTGCTGGACTTTGTCTTTGTATTGCTATTAGGATTTCACTGCCATAGTCTTTAAGATAGAAAATATCATATAATCGTAGAGTAGTTTTCACTGGAAGAGACCTTCAAGATCATCAAGTCCAACCTTACTCCTAGCCATATCAAAAACCACTAAACCATCCTAGCTCCATATCTGAGTACTGTGGAGTGGGAAACTAAAATTCTCAGTGTAGTTCATGCCAAGCACTTTTTAAAATTTGGGTGTGTA
This sequence comes from Actenoides lindsayi, assembly GCA_025331215.1. Lineage (NCBI taxonomy): Eukaryota > Metazoa > Chordata > Aves > Coraciiformes > Alcedinidae > Actenoides > Actenoides lindsayi. The sequence goes on from WTSP01002530.1 coordinate 8,390, forward strand.
CAGTCAGATTTTTTTCAGTGTTCTGTTAACTTTAGCTGCTTTTGTATGCAGTGTACCTTCAGTAGACCTGGACAACAAGTGGATAAGAGGGGTGGCAGAACTCTATTTCAATCAAAAGGACTGAAACTTAGAAAAATAGCAACCTCTTATCTGACCTTTTGCACTGGGGAAAGAAGTGAAGTACACAGCAAAAATCTAAACCTTTAGCTGCTGAAGTTTAGAGCATGTTTGCTATCTCTTGCTTTTCATAATTGTAGGAAATGGGGAGGTAGCTACTTATGTCAAGTTGGGAAGGAAGCAAACCACTGGCAAGGTTTTGGCAATAATAATGAACTGCTGGAGCCAGTTTTTTGTACTAAAGGACAGCAGGCTCTTGCGTTAAGAAAATACTTTTATCCACCCTGCATGCTACTTACTGTAATTCCCCAGAGCTCCCATTGGCTGCCTGCAAACATAGCCTAAGGTTGTTGTCTCTTGACAAAGATTACAGCTTGTATGAAGAGAGTAAGAAGCTTGAATTTAGCTTGAGAGTCAAGGCCACAAACTTCTATCAAAAGTGAGCAGAGTGGTTTCTTTCACTCTATTTTAATGGAAATAGAGTTGTATCAAGGCTACCATAACCTACTTGAAAAGACAACATCAAAGTAGGTGCTATGGCAACAGTACAGCTTTATTCTCAGCCTGTTAGGAGTGGGAGACATGGGCAATGCAGCACTGCTGCATGTTACACTGGCAGATGAGGAAATGAATCAAATCTACCTCAAACTATACTAGATGACTGTAGCTGTGGAGTTTCTGCAGTTGGGGTGAACTGGATTGTAGTGATTTTTCAGACTGGATCTTGTGGAGTTTCAGCATGCTGTTTGAAGGAACCCAGATGCTATTTGCATTCAATTTCTGCCTAGAAACAAATTTGTAAGAGCAAGTCTGGCTATTTGCAAGGCTGTTTACACTCACTGGATAAATTAACCTAGTCTAGATAACAGATCACTTAAAGTTATTAGAATTATAAATTAATGTAGTTAAAATACTCTAGCTTTCCTTCTGCTTTCAAAGTAACTTTCATATCACAATGGCTGCATCAGAGAGCTGTGTATCTGAAGTTGAATGGACAGTATTGACTAGTACTCAAACTACTTGCATTCTGCCTGTGAAAGTCTCCTTGCTTGTGTACATAAACAGTTTTTGGTCTTCTAACTGGGCATAGGTTGGGGATTGACTGTAGTAATAGCTAGAAGACTGTTACCTGCTTATTGAAGCTGCTATCTTAGGACTGTCATTTGCTTCTGAGATGAAGTGAGAACATCCCGACCTTGGAGTGGGACTTGTAGTTTGCATATGTTGTTATAATAATATACATGCTTACTGTGAGTACAGGTTTTGCCCTGAGATCTATCAGCAGGCAACCTCTGCTTCCCATTACCAGTTTGTTGAATGCTAGCCAGATGACTGTAGAAACTCACTTGGCATCTGAGTGGAGGAATGTGGGAGTGACTTGAGGGTCTGGGTTTGTCATCTGCTGTTTAACTGTGTAATTTAACTTGGCACTGGTTCTGACAATGTTTATTCCAGTGTACTGGCTTGGCCATTAACTCACCCAGCAGAATACAGACTGTTAGTTTGACAGTAGTCAAAGAAAGCCTAATGGGTGTCTACATACAGTCTGATACAGAAACAGTGTTAGAATCCGTCTTAGTCCAAGATTCTAAGCATAGAAAGATGCTATGTGGGCCTTGTGCAGAGCTGGTTTATTGGTTCTTCTGGAATAACACTTTATCTGCAATTCTGACTACTGACTTTTGGTTGTCTTAATGCTGTAGGTAATGCTTAATCCTTTCAAGTTGAGGGTTTGCATTCAAGCTGCAAAGAGGCACAGAAGAAACAATTGCTGCAGTAATTATGCTGAATTTATCAAAGGAATGAGCTATGCTTCAGGGGCTGTGCCAAACGGGGTTGTGAGTTTTATGACAGTAGACTTTGCAGATCAGCAGGCCAGAGAGCTGACACTAGTGCTAAATGAGCATGGGGAGAAATGTCTGTAAAAATGAAGCTAGCCTGACTTCAAGTGCTGTGCCTTATTCTTATCTATGTTCTAGCAGGCAAACAAAGCACTAACAGTGTTCAGAATAGCTACTGGCACCTCAGTGACCGACCAAGGGTAGCTCTCAACATAAACTGTGAAGCTGAGAATAACTTCTTTGATATCTTGTATGGTCTTGAAGTGACATTTCAATAGAAATGGAAAGTTTATGTTGATACCCTAGAATTGTCTCCTACTGAGTTCCTGCCCAGTGATAGCCCATGCTTTGGAAGCTGTCTGGCTTTCTTAATGAGAACCATCAATCTATGGTAGGTGGAGGCAGTAGGAGATGCAGAAACTCTTCCTACTGCAGGAAGAAGCGGTCTGCTTAAACAGGGTAATAATCCTTAATGAGAGAGGCATGTACAGTAACTTCAGATGTGAATAGATCCCGAGTTAAAAATAGGTCCCTTAGATGTAAATAGGTTAAGCAGTATAAAACAGGACTCTCAGATTACTTTTTTAAAAATAGCTCCTTTCTAGTGGCTGCATTGCTGAAGAAGAGTGCTCTATCAGTACTCATTTCTAGAGGAAGGAGAATTGCTGCTGTTTCTGGGGTTTAAGAAACATGAGGTTTAGAAGATAGTAATTTGTATCCAGACCAAAGGACAGAGGACATGCACTTTTCTTTAGCATGTAGTCAAGTTGTGACTTGTAGACCACTTAATTTAATGGGAGCTTTCTAGCACATGCTCTTCAGTTTGAACATTTCCAGTGATTACGATCAAAATTGGAGAAGATATTTTCAACTCAAAGGGGAAATGAGTACTCTAACTGTCCTTTTCCCCAGCTTGCTAGCTGGGCTAGCGTGTCAAAAGTTCAGAAGGGAATGTAGAAGGTAAAATGAGCTCAATTGGCACTTCTACTCCCACATTGTCCTTGTAAGCCTGATATGTTGTTTAGAGATTAACTTTATAGACTTCATGCCCAGAAGCATGAAAAGAGTTCCTGAAGACCTGGGAACTCATTGTTTTTACCTGCTTTTATTCAGTTCTAATCCCTCTTGGAAGTAACTTGAGAGGAAAATGGAATATTTTCTGCAGGTGAGAGCCTGTATGCTAAATATTGTAAAGGACTTTCTACCCGAGGCACTCACAAAGAGTTCATGTTGTAATGTGGAAGGCTGAACTTGGTTAAAAAGCCAATGGCTGAAATCAGAGAAAAATAATCCAGTACTTAACTTCTGGGAATCTCCTTCATGCACTCTGGGGGACCTAGCTTTATTCACTCTTGAGTAGAGTATTCTTCTCCTCAAGACAAGAGTGTTTATTTATAAAGCCTGACTTCTGACATAATAGTCTTAAGTGCAATTTTATTATTAGTCACTAGTACACTCAACAGTGTTTTACCTGGGAGGGAGAGCTTGAATACTCTTAAGCATTTAGCAGTGAGATTTCATAACAAAATACCATTCTGTACTTTATCACTTGTAAATTGTGGACTAACCAGCATAATGTGAAAGTACACATCTAACTCCTCAAGTACTTTTGAACTGTGACAGCCAAAACCTCATTATTGACTGGCAATAATACAATGGCCCATAGTCACAGGCTGGCCTGTTGTAGGAAAGCATCTCTGCAATTAAACCTGGTTTCAGCCAAAAGTGTCCCTCGATGATAGCTGAAGCATAACATCCTACGAATGATACCATACAGGGATGTTCACTCACACTGTAACTAGAAGCTGAGTGGCTTCTGCCAACAGGAAAACTGTGGATGACTGTAGTCCCACATTAACATCAGCTTCCTAGGTTACCCATCTGGAGTAACTTTTAAAGGTGTATTAAGACAGTTAATGAATGTGCAGTCTGACAGCAATAAGGTTTATTCTGTTACTGCTGGTTATGTATGGCAATTACAGACTTTTGGTCTTGCTTTTAGTAGGTTGTAACTCCTACGAACAATTTTGTAACAGTCTAGCCAGTTTGTCATCTCAAATTATAATTAAGCTTCAGATTGTGCTCTTGGAGCTTCCCATTCTGGGGATGTCATTAGGGGAGTGCTCTCCATACTCTTAAAATAAAGTGCAAGTTGGATTACAACAGTGGGGTAACACTGCACTCAAAACATGGACAGAAGCAATACAGGCTTTCATGCAAGTTAGTGTAAGGACATATATCAGGGTGCTTGTGTGTTTAACATAGTCTTGGGCAGCCTTATAGCCTGCCTTCTGTTTGATGTCTCTTGCAAGGGTGTTTGGAATTCAGTGCTGGCTCCTAGTCTTGTTCAGGAAAGTTCTGCCTAACCAAAGTCTGCTTGGTTTAACTGTGTAGCAAAACAATCTGATCTCATAAGCACTGAATGTTGTGTTGCATCTCATCCTTGTTGACTTTGGAGCTGTCCTAACTCTGGCACCTTGTACTATTGATTCTTTATCTTCATCTCTCCTGGATGGATTTGCTGTTGGACTTAATGGTTTTCCTTTTAGAGATAGTGGAAGCCATGTTGTACCAGGTAGCAGAAAAGTGCTGGCAGCTTGGTTAATGTGCTAAGCTGGTGACTGAAACACTCCCTTGAATGCAATCAAAGGAGCCTGTGTGGATTAAGACAACTTTCTTCCCCACTCCCTTCCCTCCCCACCGTTCCAATTTTGTACATATATTGTTATTGGGAATCCAGCTCATGAAACAGTAAGAATAGCAGATGCTTGTGCAACTTTAAGATCATCTCCTCCAGTGGCCATCAAATCTGCTATTTTTCTAGATGATGCGATGGCAAAATACCAGTGGTTAGGATGCCATATAAATAAGGCCCACAGTAAGGCAGCTTTGGGGCATAGCTTAACTCATGTAGCTTCCAGAGCTTTATCTGTATTTCTGTATTGCCAGTGTTTCTCAATACTGTTGTTGCTTAAGTGGAACTCATTTGTCACTTAACAGCTTGTTTCTTGCTCCTGTTTACCAAAACTTCTAATTTGTCTAATCAATAGCCTGTGTTCTTGTTTTCAGACAAATCTACCTATCTTCAAATTGAAAGAGTCTACAGTCAGAAGAAGATATAGTGACTTTGAATGGCTGAGGAATGAACTAGAAAGAGAAAGCAAGGTGGGTAATATGAAAGGTAAACACAAGTCTTCATAGAGATAGGGTAGTGATGCTGAAATGTCATCATGATGTTACAAAGCATATATATCATATAGAGCAGATACTGTGGTTGAAGATGTCCAGAACTAAAACACTGTCAGTCTTTCAGCAAACAGTAGTTGTACAATGCTAGAGGCTGTTAATGGTTTTCAGTTAATTTGGAGTTAAATTACTTGAATTCAACTTTACGGGCAGATACTGTTCTTCTCTTGTCATGTTACTTCACTAAGGATGTGATTGAGTAGGGTCCTCTAGGAGAAAGAGGTGAGACAGGAGGTATTATCACGTTGCTTACAGGCTGCACTTAAGGACATTTTTCTAAATCTTTCAGGTTGTGGTACCACCTCTACCAGGAAAAGCTCTTCTCCGTCAGCTCCCCTTCCGAGGAGATGATGGCATATTTGATGACTCCTTTATAGAGGAAAGAAAGCAGGCTCTTGAACAATTCATAAACAAGTAAGTGTTGGGTCTAGTTATCTGGAGACTAACCCAGAACTCAGGTCCAGAAAATAGAATTAAAGCTGCTAATCCTCTAACTATGGTAGCTGCACTAGGTTCAGAATAATAACTTTCACATGATCGTGCAGTAGGACATGGTAACATTGTTCAACCAGTGTTTAGTTTGGATATCTTATGCTTACCTGAACAGCTGAAATGAGTTAGTGTTATTGTTAATTTATGCAAATTGATACTAAAATTATAGCATTCAAAAAACTTATTTTTTGTTTCTGAAAAGGTGTCTTCCACAGCTTGAACAATGAAGCTTACAATAGACTTACAGCAGATTACTTTGATTGCAGATGTGAGGTATTATCAGCTTGTGTAATGATGCATATTTTCTTAAGTCATCCTGAGAATCTTTCTGAAGATGTAAAAACTCTCCCTGAGGCATGCACATGCATAGTTTGAAATAGACACTTTGGGGTTTGTCACTGCTTTTCAAAGGGTGAGCAGAAATTTATAGTAACAAAGCCTTATGGTTCTTTTTCTACCATCTGATGCTACAAACAGCTCTCCGTATATTGACCTGAAGGGCTACTTTTTAATCTCTTTAACAGTGTGGATTCAAACAGTGGGTAGGAAGGAATGCTGTCAGTTAACTGGCTCTTCTGGACACTAGAGCCAGCACTGTTCAGGCTAGCTGGATTTGGACTGCTCTCTTTAAAAGTTCAAGCTTTTCAGTTTCACTATCATTCTAATCTTGTTCAATAATAATGCTGTTTATCAGGGACAGAGGATGTCTGATTTAGCCAGAATTTGAGAATATGTCCATCAGTTACTGTTAGTTCAGGCATGTGTCTTGGAGTTGGAAGAAACTAGTTTACTAAAACTGTCTGCCCTGTGCAAGGAAGTGTAAGTGTGACTGTATGAAATGTCTTTTTTGTAGCATAGGTGCTTGTTGGCACAATTTAGAGTTACTGCTAATGGTTCTGAGCAGGTAAAATCCTTCAGACTGCTCTTTCTCCTGTTCAAAGACAAGTGGAATGAATTTCCAAGGCATCTAGTTCTGCATTTACACTATGTGAATGCAGATGTGCTTGTAGTAAGATGGAATGTTTAGGTTGTTTTCTTAAGGCTATACAATCAAGGCAGTCATAACTGTAAAGTACAACTTTTATCCATGCAGTTAGAGCTCCACATTACATGCAGAAGTGCACTTACTGAAAGTTCTGTATACTGAGTCCAGTGAGATGTGGGGGAAGAGGGCTGTTCTGAAGCAGCTGAAAGTGAAACAGTCTTCTTAACTGGAGTCCCTGAAAAACTCATTATAGCTGACAGAAATGGAGCAGCCAGTTTACTGGTATCTTGTTCAGTCCTGCAGCAAGTAGTATATTGATCTTGTGGCAGTGTATAATTTCTTGGTCAATTTTTCCTCCTTTGAAACGTAAAAGCAGACTGTTAATGTAGATACCAATGTAGTGGCAGACCTGAGTACAGCTGGAACAAGGCTCTTCAGGCACAACTCCTAACTATTCAACCTCAACATTTTTTTTTCAAGCATGACCAACTTATCAAATAACTATTGCTAATTAAAGTTTTGAACAATGTGGAAACTTTAAGGCTTCAGCCAAGTACTCAGGGTACTAATGAACTTAAACCTGAAGGTAATTTGCATAATGCATTCACATCATTACTGCATTCTCAAAGCTGGTCTTTGCTTCTAGAACTAGAGAAGAGTCCCTCAGATAATCAATGTTACCGTATCCAAAAAAGATCCTGGTGCACCAGTGCCAGCTCTTGATATCTAGGAGTGTTAACATGGATGTTGCTGGGAAACTTTGTCCCTCCAGATGTAAAATCTAAAGGGACAGCATCTGTCTAATGTAAAATCATAGCAATACAGCTCACTTGACTCAGCTCTTGGGCCAGCTTGCTGGCACCACCATCAATACTACCTAGAACAACATTCACAGTGGTTATGTTGCAACACTCTTGCCTGCCTGAACCTGACTTTGGGATCAATGAAAACTTGAAGTAGCAGCTGCTACGTGTAAGGGTCACCTTACTGGTGACCACTGAGGAAAAGCCAACGCAGAGTGAGGTATCCCTGTGAAATTAGGGGGTGAATCTGAGATCAGATAGTCTTGCAATTCAGCTACCAAATTACAACCCTTACTGAAGGGGAGAATGAATTTGTGATTGCCTCATCTTCTATACATTTATCTCTTGAAGTTCAAAGCCAACAATTTCAGTCTGATGGGAGTAATAAACTTAACCTAGTTATTCCAGACTGTATTCTTTGAGCTAATGTTTGTGACTGCTGCACACTTGCTAGAACCTGGCAAGATGGATAGGTTTTATGACTGCACTTGAAATAATCTATCACTTCTGAATAGGAGAGCACAGTTTTCTCATTAAAGGACAAACTCAATGCCAAGCAAATCTGTCCCTTGGTGAAACAAGCACTGATACGTTTGGAGAAGATGCACAAAAATGCTTGGAAGTACTCATGCTGAGCCACTGGACTTCACTAGCTATTATATGTGTTCAACTAGGTAACATCTGTCTGGAGTAGAAATTTTCTGATGGATATGGAGGCCAGAAGGGTGACACAAGCTGTGCTAGGTAGGGTGGAGGGCTTTTTGTCAAAGGAAGAAGCCTGTCTCAATTGATCAAACAGGGTGTAACTTTTTTGAAACCAAATTGCTTTAGGTTTTCAGATCTGTAAGTGATCAACTTCCAGGGATTTTTTATTCTCTTGGATTGTTACCTACACAGAAGGCTGCATGGTATTCTAGGGGCTTAAATGCAATACCTTGTGATTTTCTTCCAAGCTTGGGAATGTCTTCTAATTCAATTTCAGCTCCTTTTACTGTTAAAAGCATGGCTCAGTCTGTATGTGGAACAAACCTAAGTCTGCAGTAGAGACTGCTCTGTAGCAGACAAGCTCAGTCTCCTATCTTTCATAAATAAAGGCATCTGCAATTAACAGCATGGCCTGGCTTGTACACGCTAGGAACAGTGACCATGGTAAATCGATGCTGTAAAGGGTGGCAGAGCCTTCAGAAGACCTTCACACCCCCTGGTGGAGTAAGTCTTTAACTCTACCTGTCATAAGTGCTATTGAACTCGACTGAAAACTTGAGGAGTTAAGCAGCCTTTAGAAAAATGTCCTGTGTCAAAGGTATCAAGACCTGTAAAAATCTGCTTGGCTTGCTTAACTCTAGATTTTCTAATGCTGGGATGGGCACTTTGACAGTTTCCTCAATTGCAGGTGACAGATAATGACATGACATGCTTCCAAATGATCAGAGGTAGCTCAGGGTTCCTATGAACTAAGGTCTTATAGGGGACAATGGTAAATCTTGCTGCCAGACTTCATCCTAGTCACCAACAGTGAACTAGAGGTGGGATCTTTGCCTAGGTGCAGAGCCATAGGTTATTGATATAAGACCTTGCTATGCTGGTTAGCTGCAAGTAGATTGGATTTGTAAGCACTAATGCTTGCTTTTTTTCCTCTCCAGGGTTGCAGGCCACCCATTGGCACAGAATGAGCGCTGTCTTCACATGTTCTTGCAAGATGAAGTAATAGACAAAAACTACACACCATCCAAAATAAGACATACTTGAGTTCTGAAACAATCTTCTCAAACTTTAGTGGTTCTTATGTTTGGTTTTAAGATGTTGTAGTTTGTCTTAGCATGCTGAGGATAAACGGGCACGAAATCTCCACTAACATCAGTACACTGCTTGGTCTTTGCATATGCTTTATAGCATTAAAGAACTCACTTGTCTTATAGCTAAATTCCTCTGAATCCTTGATTTAAAGAGTATTATACTATGAGACCATCCACCCCCTTGCAATGTCTCTCAAACCTTTCTACTCTTTACTTGCAATGACTTAACAATGTTTACTGACTTGGCCTTACTTGAACTTGCACAGTTGTAGTGTCACACGTTCACTTGTATTTCACTAAACTGCTATGCTGTTTCTGAGATAGTCATCTGTCTGAACTTCTGTAGAAAGACTGCTTTATTTCTGATACCCTGTGTGAGAAACACTTATGCAATTGTCTTCAAGCTTGTAAAACACTTTATACTGAAGTAATGAGGGAATTATCTTTATATTCTGTAAGAGGAAAAAATCGAATTTATATACTAAAGTAACTTGTCTAAAGTTTTGAAATAAAAGTGAAAATGCACTTCAAATGTTTTGTCACTCCTGACCTCGAATGTGGGGCTGCTTCTGCTTTCTGAGAAGCAGGGACTGGACTATACTAAGTGAACTGGTGTTTCAGCCTTGCTCTGATGCTCTTTTGCAATGTAGTCTTGTGTAACTAACACCTAGCACTAAATACTCTTGTCTGACCACGGGTGAAATGCAGGTTGTTGGTGCCTGAACTGAAGCTTACAATCAATACTACTTCACACAGCTTGTTCTTGCTAGGTGCTTCGGGGGCTGGAGAAGTTTCCTTAGTGCTTCCAGATGTGACCTGGTACTTACCTATCCAGATGATCTTAAACAGTTTGAAGCACGCTCTAGTAGCAGTCCCATCCAGTGTGTTGTGCTCTTTGGTAGCCGTACACGGTGGCTTAGACTTGCCTCTGCTGCTTTTTACTACTTATACTACTTATCACTGTCAAGAACATCCTACAAACTTACTGGCAAAGTTCTTCCCTTTACCTAAGACCACTAGCCTCATTTATGGAAATCTGTATGTAAAAGATTGAACTGAGAGAACAGTGGTGGCTGACTGGATCACACGTACTAATGACTAGCTACACCCAACAACTAGATGCTCAAATTATTGCTCTCTCTCATAGATAAGACTGCTGAATCTGTCCAACAGCCCTCTTCATGAAATCAGGGGCCAAAACTCACAGAGCCTGCTTGCAGCCCAGAGCTGCCTAGCTTTTCAAGAAGGTTTTGATAATGCAGAATCAATTCTGAAATTCCCTGTGCTTCTTGAATCATACTTAAAAATTGAGTCACTCTTGGAAATACAAGAAGAGCTAAATATGTATGAAGCTTTATTATTTAGGCTTAGATACATAGTAAAGCATTATTTTTCTTTTCCGAGAAGCTTCTTTCAGAAATCAAAGTAAATGCCCCATCTTATTCCTAAAAGATGACAAGCAAGCCATATCATCTGGAAGGAAAACAAAACCAAAAACAATTAAGCTGAAGCAGGAAAAGCTGCATGCTTGATGTTAAAGCATTCCTGTTTCCAACACGAGCCCTTTGGAGTGTTGCTTTCTGAGGCTGACAGGACATCTGCACTGTACTCTAGGATTTCACCTGGCCTTCAAGGCTAGAGTCCTAACTAGAGATTCTAATTCTAGTGTAGTGTAACTGGTTCTGCTTCTGCAGCACTGGAAGGAAGGTGTGGTATGAGATTAGCTGTGTCTAAACCACTAGGATATGGGCATTGTTCCTAGCTCATTAGACTGCTCTATGTGGGCAAGGTCCTGCAGGTAAGAGAATGAGATATGGGTGTGCACTTATTGCCCTGCCTGCTTTACAACTGGGAGAAAGCCAGTGCACTCTGTTGCATCCTTTAGCCTGGATAATCTAGGGACTGGGACTACAGCACGCTGCAGAGTGCGATTGCCTTACAATGTGGATGCGGTTCATGTTTATTGCTGCTTTGGGAGAGCAGCGTGAATATTATTCAAATGAGCATTCTGCCATGGGTTCTGCACAGCACCGGCTTCTGCACAGCACCACATTCAACTCCTTTAGCTAATAAAACTGAATCGTCACAGAGTGGAAAACCACAATTTGTTTTTCTGCCCTGTAGAGAACAGAAAATGGTTGAAGGTTATTACGGGGGCAGGAAGAACACTGCATAAAGTGTGTGTGTGTGTTTGTTTCTTTCTTAGAATGCGCTATGCCTTGTGGTAAAGGCATTCTCAAGTGTTCTATGCTAGTTTGTGCAAAGATGTTTTGAACTCCTGTAGACCATGTTTTCTCTCATCCAACTCATCAAAAGACTGGCCTTGTATACTTTATGGTTTAGCTGCCTTGGAAAGGCTAGAATGTGAGACCTAACAGACTGTGTAACTGGAAAAGAGTTAGAGTGAAAACATTGACCTCTGAAAAGGGAGGTTTTTGTGCTTGAAGTCATTGGAGCTAGGATTTCACTTCTGATCTGTATTCCTTGACATTGAAAACCAACAGGCTACTGACATATGTAGTACGTTTCCACTTCTCATTTTTTTGTGCATGGCTCTTTTAGTTGCTCATAGCATATTGTTCATATGGCAATGTTTCCCTTCTCCTATTGCCAACTCATTTTGTGTGTTGGGAGTTGCTTACCTCTTTCTTTGGTGTGATTACACAATTGGATGCTGTAATAAAACCTCACAATCTTTTTACTTGAAGCACTGTTGTTGTACTCATCACCCTTTGTTAGCTGCACAATTCACCAATATGAAAAATTGTAATAACGTGAAACAGAGGTGGAGCCCATACTAGGTTAGACCTTTGGTCCATTTAGCATTGTGTCCTAGAAAAAGGTCTGTGTCAGCTCCTTGTGAAGGAAACCTTGCAGCAGGTGAATATTTGAATTACAGAAAACAGCTCTATGCAAGATGTCAAAGTCCCTTTGGCCCGAGTCAGGATATCTAAGCCATTCATTTAGTGTTTGTCTAACGTGGTTTTTAAAATCTCTGATGATGGAAACTCCACAGACTGCAAGGCAATCCATTTTGGTAGAGAATATTTCTGTTCCCTAGTAGGTAGGGTGCGATGAAAGGAACTAATCCAGAAATAGAAGAACAAGCATTAAAAGAACAGTGGAAAGTAACTTAAATTCAATATATTTTTATTCTTTGTAAATACAATGAGTACAACTTTTTAACTTCACAAATCAGTTAATCCACTTTGTACAGGAAAAGTTTTACTCATCCTATGATAGTCCAAGTGCTGATTTTTCTCAGTGCTAGTTCCTAATAACAAATCAAATCTTGAAAAGTACAGCAGCTATCTTTAAATCTTTTTTTCTACATTTTTCATACATCAAATAAGCAGCTTATAACGTTTTTGTGTGTGAGAGGATGTAGGTGAACAAGGCTTCGAAATTAGAACCTGGAGTTTTCTAAAAAGGCATTGGAGACTTTTGGAAATTGTTAGCATTGTATCAGTCAACAACCTTTATTTCTTTGAAAGAAAATTCCTTACGTTGATTGATTTTATTATTTTCTTTTTAATAGTTATTTCACTTCTCTGCACATCCCATTAACAAAGAGTTTGGCCACCGTTGCCTTTGGTTTCAGCACTGTGCCAACGGGACAGCCAGCAGGTCACTGAAGCGGTCATCTCCATTGTATTTGGTTTTGCTGTTTCAGTCTTCCTTTCTTGACTTGTATCTATTCAGGTGTGTGAGTGAATGTCTGTCTGTGTGTGTGGCAGAAGAAGGAGGGAAGGTCGGGGAGGAAGTGTATAAAGCTCTTCTGTCTTTGAGATGTTAACCGAACAAATTGTGGTGACATCTGCGTCAAAGATCACCAGTTCATGTTGCAGGAAGAATGGAGCTGCCGTCATAAGCTACTTTTTAATCAGTTCTGAAGGCCACTTCATGATGTATTATAGCAGAAGCAATGTTTTGGTAACCTGGTCTTAAATGTTGCCTATCATATTAAAAACATTTTCCCAACATAGGCTACGTTTAAAACAGTTCCGAAGGCCATCACATCTCGTGTTACAACAGAAGCCAAGTTTAGTCACCCGGTTCCAAATACTGAACAAACTGAAGTACCTTCTTTCACATTTTGTCTCAGATCTGCCAGTTAAATGAGAGAATAGCAGAGTCTTTGTTAACTATGACTGGCATCTGAATTGCCTCCATCCTGTAGTAACAGGAATAGCAGCCAAATTCCAACCACTTTCACTTTTTCTGTAGAACAAAGCATTCTCTCCATGATCTAAATCACTCTGTTCAGAGCAGCAGAATCATATCTACTGGGATATTTTTTGTCAATGGGTTTAAAGGCTAAACATTCCCAGGCTTATGCTTCCTGTAGAGTTTGTTAGTTGAGGCTTATTCTCCATAGATAAAAGTTCTTCTCAAACTGTCCATCCTGATTATTTATTTTAAAGTCATTTATATGTCACTGGATTTGTACATATCTGAAAGCAGTCTTGTAATTGGTACATTCCCAATGGTCTTTTTGAAAAACACTTCTTCTATTGTAGATGGACTAATTGAACGTAAAGCTGGTAAAAGCAATAGAAGTTTTCCAAAACGACAGGGTTGTGTGGGATACCTGGGAGACAGAGAGAGAAAAAAAGTGTTACCGAAGTTTTAAAGTATTTTTCCAAAGAAATGTGTTTACTTTATAGAAAAGAACAATATTCAACAAATTGTACAGGTGGGTGCTACCTGTGCTATACCCCTGTGTTCACTCACCTGAGCAAGAAGGTTGACCCCCAAGGAAAATTCTCTTAATGGAGGTTAGCAGAATACAGACCAATGTCTCAGAGTTTTGACTAGCTCCTTTGTTTATTCCCTCAGAGCAGTAGCAATACAGAGACAGGAGCTGCTCTGACTTCTCCCTCACACAACAACTATGTTCCTGACGCAGTTCAGGGAAGAGCTTGACCTATAATAAATACTCTGTCATTTAAAATGCAATTTAAACCTAGCTGGATTGTCATGGTAATCATCTTGCCCCCTTTTGGTTGCTACGTACATTGAATAGCAATTGACATTTGGAAATAGGTGGGGTTTTTTTTAAAGCAGCTGTGTTTTATCCCCAGGTAATATGTTTGTGTAATAGTGTATTTTCCATCCTTTCTCAAAGCTTTTGAAGGCAACACAACATAGGTTATGTGGTTAGACTAAATAGAAGTGCTTCAAAGACTTGTGTCATCTAATCTCTGATACTGGGTGGACTTCTGCTAGGTAAAGCTAGTATGAGAGCAGATTAAACTTGCAGAAGGAAAAAATGGTATAAAAAGTTTTTCTTCCACTGCTCCATCTCCCACTGTGCTGGTCTCATGGATCTCCACTGTAGCTAAAGGACTTAGACGTGGACTTCACAAGACCTGTTGCAGCTCTTCCCAGAAGTCTTGAACCAACCAGAGCAGCTGTTGCAGAAGATGTTAGGTGCACTCTTCAGGCTTCTCCCCTGTCCCACCACTCTGAAGTGGTCCATAGGAGAAGGCTACCGATCTGTTCACAGCCAGCTGTTCTAGAGTGTGGGGTTGTACTTTGCATAGTATGTGTTGTGCATACCTGGGCTCACCCCTATACACTTTGTGGGATGACAGCTACAGCTTTTACAGCCGGTTTTAAGATTCCTTGAATTGTCTTGAATGAGTCATGGGAGAATATTTTCTTCCCAAACAATAATTCTCATCACTCATGCTGCTGCACCAAAATGGGATTCACGAGTTCTGGGGTGTTCATTTCAACCTGAGAACGGACTCGGGGTAGTGTCTTGGAAGAGTGATATAACTTCCTCGTGTCCCGGTTTCTGTGTCTGCAAAGTGGGGGAAATTATATGGGGGTTGGAGATCTTGAGAGAAAGAGCTCTTACTGCTGTGAGGTGTGATGTTTTGAGCATCACTATTAGTGGTGTTTAATTGAATAAAGTGTAGAGGAAAATGCAGCCTTCTGAACTGCAAAGTATTCCACAGCAGGTATCACTTCCCAGGGAAAAATCTCTCCTTTTAGCACTTTTCCATTTGTCTGAATAACTTGATGTGCGGGAGCACATCCAAAGAAGGGCAATGAAGCTGGTGAAGGGTCTAGAGCACAAGTCTTGTGAGGAATGGCTGAGGGAACTGGGAAAAAGGAGGCTGAGAGGAGACCTTATCGCTCTCTACAACTACCTGAAAGGAGGTTATAGCGAGGTGGGGGTCAGTCTCTTTTCCCAAGTAGGAAGTGACAGAATGAGAGGAAATGGTCTCGGGTTGCACCAGGGAAAGTTTAATTTATTAATTTATATTAATATAATATATTCTTATTTATTATTTTATTATTAAGAATATTAAGAAAAAATTCTTCTCTGAAAGGGCTATCCGTCATTGGAACCATCTGCCCAGGGACATGGTTGAACCACCATCCTTGAAGGTATTTTAAAGATGTGTAGGTGTCCACTTAGGGACATGGTTTAGTGGTGGACTTGGCAGCGTTAGGACTCGATGATTTTAAGGGTCTTTTCCAACCTTTTCTGTGATTCTATTTCATCAGGAGATGCTAAACCCCAGCAGGCTGACAGCCAATGTATACTTGCTGTAACAGCCTGGTCCCCATTTGAGTCAGTGGAAACGTCACCTTTACTGCAATAAGAGCAGGATTTTACCCCTACACCTGCAAGAAGTACCGAGAGAAGACACTGCTCACCTGGTATGAATGTAGCTGTTCAGAGTGAGCTGGGCTTCGTCTTGAAGGGCTGCTATGGCGGCAGCATTTCGGAAACTCCTCAGTTCAGAACCACTGTGTGTAGGCACTGGAAAGCAGATCAGTTACTAGTTCAGCTTGACTCTTGGGTGGGTCAAAACAGTTCAGCTAGTGCTATCAATGGAAATTAAATGTTCCCATTAGTTTCCCAGCACTTCACTGTCAGCCTTTTAAAATTCAACACTGACTATTGGAATTCAATACCGGGAAACCCGTTGGCCGATCTAAAGCTACATCTGGTTTAAAACATCATTTTTGCTTTAAAGCAGCAACCTCACAGTGATCAAGCTGGATGAGCAAGAGATTCTTTCTGCTTACCAGCTTTAAAAGTGACAATGCATTTGAGACAGGCAAATTCGGTAGCATCTAGCCGAAGTTGTCTAAATCTGGCCACAACCTCCTGTAAAGCCTGTATTTCTGAAATAATTTTATTCAGCTTCTGAGAATCCGTATTGTCACCATTCATGCCTAAAACAGAAACAGATGAAATAAATAATATTAAAGGCATTTGCTTTATTTTATATTGATTTCTGACAAAATCCTCTGTATCAATATCCACTCTATTGTCACACTTGTCTATCTGGTACCATGTAAACTGACTATATTGTATGAAAGTTAATATAAAATCTTCTCTTGGATGATAACAAACACAGTAATTTGCATTTAAATGACAATGCAAGCAGTCATGAATACAACAAAACAACATTATTTGCATTTAAATATAGATTTATAAATGACAGGTATGCTCTATTGTTCAGCAGGAATTTGTTATTCTTTACATGTTGTTCTTTTTTCAGTAATGTATTTTTATGGTAATTTTTGTAACAAAGTCATTAAATTGTGCAATTCTTACCAGATACAGCCAGTAGAGTGTTAGCATCAACTGGAATGGCCCATTGTGCTATTCCTAGAACAAACAGTTCTCTCCAAGCATCTTCCAAAAGCATCAGCTGTCATACAATAGATGTACAATATGACATAGTGTATAATTTATAGATTTATAAACAATTTAAATATGTAAATTTCTGTTATTTTAAAAACTACTTTAAATGCCTGTCATGGTATTTTCCCCACAGCATGTGTTAGCTCTTCTCTTAGCTTTTTGAAAAGGTGTCTAGAAATAAGTCTATGCACTGTAGAAAATCACTGGTGGTTGGCTCACTACGCACCAAGTTATGGACCAAAAGAGAGGAGAAGGAGAAAGCAGAGTGAGAACTCCCACCCCAGAGAGCTTGCTCACAACATGAACTCTGGCCTGTGTTTCTCAGCGCAGCATAGTCTCTCCCCTCCTCTCCCTCATCATACATAGCCATCCTAGGACAAATCGGGCAAGTGCTCTCCTATTGCTCTATAGGGATTACCCTCCTTTCCCTCTGGAAGGCAGGATTTGTGGAGAAAAGCCTGGACAATATCCTGATATTACATCACTCTGTAGGGAGCATTGCTTTAGAGCTCATACGTATCTTTAACCCCTTCCTTACTAAGCAAGTGTTGAGCTCTCTCAAGCACAACATCTGGAGGCACATACAGTTTCTCAGCGTCACCCGTTTTTTGCTTACAATCACTCAGAAACTGCAGACACTAAGAGGTGTTTCCTTTCAGGGTATCCAAGCACCTACACTGTCAACATTGCCAGTTCCCTGCGATTTTTGTGCATCGCCTGGTTGTATGACGGTTGCATTTTTCTCTGTTTGGAAGCAATGCCTTTGATTTCCGTAGAGAGGCAGTGGTGCATCTAAAGAGGAGACAAGACTCCTGGTAATGCAGACTGACAAAGCCAGAGCAGACATGTTTAGTCTTGAGGGCATCTATGGATCTGCCCAGACCAACTCTTGAGAGGAGTTTGGACGCCCCCAGTTCAGCTGAGTTCACGGCCTAAAGGATATGCTGTGGCGTGCACGCATTGCTGGGACCTCACGTCTCTCAACGGGGTGGGAGACATTTAGAGGATTAAGAACTGCAGGGGACTCAGGAGGTATCATCTTATGGCTCCATGCAGTGAAAACAGATTGCCCAAAACTCATGCAGCAAAAAACTCCAAACTACAAGCATTAGTATTTCTATGGTCCCTGGAAGTAGCAGCAGCTTAACTTCCTAGGAAAATAGGGGAGTATTTTAAGCCTATAATGAGTCTGTAAAGAAGAGCAAAGTAAAAATATATGTTGTAACAAATAGATGATGATTTCCTCAGAATCGGAGGTGTGAAAGTAATAGATGATACAGAAGGCATGGAGTAAAAGCTAATCATCTATCTATGTGCTAACTCTTAAACTCCCCTTTGATCAGAATGGGAGGAAGAGCTCTCAGAGTCTCCGCTTTCAGCTTGCCACTGGAGGCTTATGCCTATTTTGTGCCTTTTTGTGCTGTGGGCTTTGCAGAACTTCCCTACGTAACCTGACTAAGGAAAATGTGACAGGAAAGTATTTCTCTTTCTGTTTGCAATAATTACATTGGATTTTACAGTACTGGAAGCTGCCCAGATTACTCTACGAAATGGGGGGTTGGGGTGTCTGGCGTGTGTTGCCCATCTCAGCTCTGTTCTGAGAGCAGCTGAACCTGCTCATAAGTCTCCTAACTGCTGCAGCCTGTGAATCCAGACCTTCCTCCGGATAATCCTGCTTGATGGATGTGCAGGTTTCTGTATGTTATAGGAAATGTTTCGCCAGCCTTTCATTTCCTTTTGTAAAACTTTTTTGTCATTCATTCATGCAGATACAAGGGTAATGAATGGTGATTCCTGGAAGATATCAATTTCATATGGTCTTTCCTACAAAGTCTTTAAAGTCAGAAGACTTTAGAAATAAGAGACTACTCCAATAGATGAAGCTTTTTTTCATGTCTATGTATAAGTCTGTAAAACCACCAATTAAAATAATTCATACTGAAGTCATACTCAGCCCTCCTTCTTCAAAGAAACAAGAAATACCAGGCTTTCTGAAGGACTGGTTTTCTGCTTCTTAATCAAAACCATCCTGTAAGTACGGCCTTTTGTACACAACCTGCAGTGGACCAATCTGTCTTGGGGACAAGATGGGCAGGTGTGCAGGGCAGCAGAACCTGAAGCATGGCATTTTTGTTGAGTGGCCTCCAATTCATGATGGGATTACCTGTATGGAGCTGGGGTAGGAACACAGCCACTATTTTCCTGAGGGTAGTGATGCAGCAATCCTCAGACTAGTGTTTTGTCAGTAAATTGATTTCTACTTATTTCCTTGCCTTTGAGATGAAACTGTCACAGAGTCCGAGCATCACAATGCTCTTGCCTCTTCAGAAGAGCACAAACAAAAACGAAATCCAGCAAAAGGTTTTAAATGCTCCTCAGGCTGATGTCAGGGATACAAAAAGAGAAATGCAGATGTTTACAGCTGAGCCACTGTCAAAATAATACAAGGGCACTATTATAAAAATCAACTGTCTGATTATTCATTAAACAAAGTGATGAAAATCAGAGTTATTCCTTTTTCAGCTCTCCAGAATATGACAGGGGAATCACGTAGGAAGAGGCCCAGGTCAAAACTTTAAAGCTAAGCAGCTCTGAGTTTTGAGGAAGCTGGCTTGCAATGATGTACAGCAAGTCATGGTGATGTTAAGGACAGGCTGGAATTTTAATATGTAATTCACTAACATTAGCCCCTGCTATGAAAGTGAAAGAGGCAGTGGGTTTTGGTTTTATTTAAATAAAGGTGACACTCCAGTATCTATGGTAGATGAGCAGGTCTTGCTGCTTGAGTCGTACTTGGTCATGTGCAAGACTTTCCTTGTTCCCAAATCCTGCTGCCCTCTCCTTTGCACACCAACAGAGACGACCTTGTGGGTCATGCATCTGTATTATGTCAAAGCCTTCACCTAAGGAGCCTCCTGTGGACATCACTGCTCTAGAGATGGACCCAACCTCTTCCCATGTGCTAAAGCTGCTTCTGAAATGGCACACTTGCTGCTTGTCCCTGATACCTGGGCCTGTTTCTTTGGTTGCTTGGTACAACAGACCCAGTGCTCCATGGGATTAGCGGCAGCAGAACACAACATTAGATAACAGAATGGTGCTTTGGGACTGCTGTCTTCCTAATGGTATGGGTAGCCTCCTGGGCCCTACCTCATTGCCTCCCTCATGTTCACTACGTAGCAGTAGTGCAGCCAGAGCTAAGCAGCATCCTCCTTTGTCTCATTTCATGACAAGGATTTCAAAATGTGGGTCTGGTGCTAGAAAAGGAACATTTCCATGTACTTTATCTTTGTATCACATCATGACCATCATGATTTATCTTTAGACAGAAAACACTGTTGGCTTCCTAAGAAGCTCTTTCCTTTCAGTTCAAAATATATATTTGCATATGAACTGCAACACTTGCAACATGCATCTATGGAAAGGAGCTAGTTCCTCTGATGACTGCTGTGTAACATCTAATGCACAACATTTCTAGTTACCTTTTGGGGAAATTACCTCAATCATATCAAAGTATGAGACATCTTTTATGATTGGAGCTTTGTGTGGATTTCCCCCCCCCCTTCCATTATATAATTATCTGATTATTTTTTAAAAAAATTAATGCGTTATACAAAGCACACTGAATCCTCATCAAGAATCAAGTCACTAGGAAATTGCTTCAGCTCGTATGGTTCAGATATGATTTACTTGAGGCAATGGTAAATTGTCATAGAGGAAAACAAGACAAATTAGGGAAAATTTTAAATCATGATGAAAAATATTTTGGGCTGGCCAAATTCTGCTTCCACCATATTGGTGTAATTTTAAGTTCTCTGAAGCCAACATGAATAAGGAAACATGTTGGCTGTGTAAACAGTTGGGAGGAGAGGAGAGGAGAGGAGAGGAGAGGAGAGGAGAGGAGAGGAGAGGAGGGGAGAGGAGAGGAGATGGCAGGAGGGGATGTGCGATGGGAGGATAGGCTGAGAACGGCGAGGCAGGG
>WTSP01002531.1:0-34465 GCA_025331215.1 Actenoides lindsayi
CACTGTGAATATATTACCTGAGCAATAGTTATCATTTATTACCTTCTGTTACTCTGACTATTCGGTGAAATTGATTGGCGGGTCGTGTGTTGGGGGGGGGGGGGGGGGGGGGGGGGGGGAGAATAAAAAATTCTCTTAGGTTTTCTGGAAAGATATATCAATTTAAACTTTAAATTGCACTCTCTTGATTTTTTGTTTGTTTTTCAGAGTCCTATAAGTCAAATAAGGTTTCCGGTAAAGTGGAAAAACAGATCCATCCCTATGGCCCAGCTGCAATTTGGTATTTATATTGGATTCGAGTGAGCTCTGCTATCGAACCGCTCATGCAGCCTCATGGTAACGTCTGTTTTAATATCAAAGGTATTGCTAAGTAAAGTATTGCTTCAAATAAACTTTATGTGCTTATGCTTTGAATTTAATATTTCATGGCTGGTTTTCAAGGTAGAAAGTATTTATCTACAAGGTGGAAAAAAAAGAAGCTTTTCAAACTTGTTTTTTTCTGTCACATTTAAGGACTTTTGTGGTGTTAACTATCACAAGAGCTTAAAAAAACCATAAATCTGCTGCCAACAACACATTAAGTGTTCAATAAAGCTGAAATTTACTGTGCTACTTCAGTTTATATGTATATAAAAAAATAGGATGGTAAAAAGCACTTTCAATGTTTAGGAAAAACAGCTTATGTCATAACACAAGAAAATATACACAGGCAGAAGTCCTTTGAGGCAAAAAAATGCATACATATGAGAGCTCTGTGACCTAGCTAGTTATCTACATTATATCTTTTATTTAATTATAAAAATAAAAAAATAAATAAATCAGCAAGCCTGACGGGAAGCAACAGTTACATGCTGAAGACTGAATTTAGTTTAGTCACTAAGACGACTGAGAAAATTGTACATACAAAGAGTTGAGTGTCAAAACAAAGTAGCCCAGAATCATTTCTTATGTAAACACACATGTATGTTTACAAATATATATTTAAAAAAATAAAATGGACATTTCGGTTAAATTAACTAGTGTCAATGTTCAGCCACATCCTTTTGTGGGATGAAATCAGATACCCCCGTGTGGCTTTGTACTTCAGTGACTTCAATTTATTTTATTCTCTTACACTCTCAGTTCTTTCACACAGTTTTGTTCCTTTCATGCCAAAATGTGTCACGTCTCCAAACCCCTTCCCCGTTCTGAAAGGCTGTAACATACCCGTTACTCCAGTAGATGAGCAGGGACTGCGGCGAGCTACAACGTGTTATGAGCTCATACATGCAGTTTACAAGCTGCTATATGAGTGGTAGCATTTACCTCTGCATGAAACGAGATAAAGTTACAAGCCTGTACAGGTCAAACAATGGATGGACTAACCTGTCTACAAATCTAAGTGAATGTCAAGCAGCAGGGTGGAATAATAGGAAGAGCTTTCTCATCCTCTCATGCTTCCCTGTTCCAGACTGGGGGATGCTGTTCAGCTGAGCTGAAACCTGGGGAATGAGTTCCTGTACCTGGAAAAGATAGATTGGCTCCCATTCATTTTGATTTATGTTTAAAGGTGATGAAAAGAGCAGAAGCTGATTAGGAAAATTAGTGAAGACCATTAACACAGGGCTTTGGTATCAACATGCACTACAGATCTGCAACCGTAGCCCAACCACCGTGGGGAATTAGAAAAAACAAACACTAAATGTACTTTCAGTGGACATTCTCCTCCTGACTGCAAGCTGCAGTACATTCAGATGACCAAGCTGAGCTGAATAACCTCATGTTGAATTAATTTTTAATACATGAAGAACAGCTGCTATCATTCTTTTGGCTGTACAGCTGTCCTCAGTGCTGCAGACAGTGGAATAAGCTTGGAGAAGACTGAGAGGGGAATCTTCTCAACGCTTATTAATACCTAAAGGGCAGGGGGCAAGAGGATGGGGGCCAGGCTATTTTCAGTGGTGTCCAGCAACAGTGCAAGGGACAACAGGCACAAAATGGAACCCAGGAGGTTCCATCTGAACAGGAAGAAAAAATTCTTTGGTGTGAGGGTGTCTGAGCCTGGCCCAGGCTGCCCAGAGAGGTTATGGAGTCTCCTTCTCTGGAGAGATTCCAAACCTGCCTGCACAACGCGATCCTAGGCCTCCCGCTCTAGGTGACCCTGCTGGAGCAGGGGGCATTGGAAGGGATCATGTCCAGAGGTCCCTTCCAACCCTTACCATGCTGTGATTTTGTGAAGAGTTAGGCTTTGGTCTCAGGGGACACACAGGCTAAAGGTGATGCACAAAAAACCTCAGTTGTCTTCCTGTTAACTACCTTTCCACACAAGCTAACAGCATTGCCAGCTGTTTGAACAACTGTCACCCATTTACTACAAGCAAACTTCAATCGAAATGCTTTGATGTACCTGAAGTTGTTCCATCCTGTGTGACACTGCAAATACCATGGACAAGAGTTGCAATCAGACAATTGAAGTTACACTTAGGGAACTGCCTGACCTTCTAAAGCTGAAGATAACATAAGGTTTCCACGGTGTTTATAAACTAGCAATTTGACCACAGGGCAAAATTTTTTATTTTAAATTGTCTATAATTTTCTGTGAAAGACTTGTGGTGATAGGGATTCAGCAAGATATATACTATTTATCAAGTAAGAGCTAAAAAAACCAAAGGTCAAATCTTGACCAAAGCCCACACCTGCTGGCTTTTTCTAATGGGAACACATAGAAGAGACAGCCTTTCTCATGAGATTTCTCTATGACAGCACTCAGATCACAAATTTCATAGAATGGTGTGGGTTGGAAGGTACCTTAAAGCTCATCTAGTTCCAAACCCCTTGCCAGGGGCAGGGACACCTCCCACTAGACCAGGTGAATCTAACCAGAGCCTGACTTTGTCAGCATATTAGAGACCCACACATCTTTGGTTTTATATAAGGCTCACTATTATTAAGCTGTAATAATGACCACTCATTATTTATATTGCAAAAGAGTTTGTGAGGGGCTCTGCCAGGGGCTATGAGAAGGGGCAGGAAAATGCCGCAGTAGAAAGGAGTGCTCGCAATATAATTACTGCTGTTTGAACACCTCGCACACAGCATTGTTCACAAATTATCTTGATAGCCCAAACTTCTAATGACCTTTTAACTTGCGTGGGAATAATTTCTGCAGCAGCTCTTTTTGGTTTCTGTAATTAAAGTCATTTAGAAGTTTTAACAAGCAAGTACACTCAAGGCACACAAACTGATAAAGGCAAATGTAGCTTCAAGAGCTCTTCCCTCCCCCCTCCCCACCCCCCCAGCAGAGCTCCCACTGTGTCAGAAAATTAGAATGTCCATCTCTCAATTTGGCTCAACAACAAAGGATTTCCACCTACTCACTCCATGCTTTTCATATTTTTATTTTTAACACTGGATGCTTTAATGGGGGAAAAAAATTAAAAATGCTGCTATGAATATGTGCCAGCATTAAATAGAAAGAGAGAATTGGAAGAAAGCTTGGAGTACAAGAAAGCCAAGAAACCATAAAGGGTCATTCCCCTGGTTGAGGTGCTGAAGCATTTGTGGGCTCCAGATGTTATTTTTTTTTCTTTCAAGTATTAAGTTTCTCTAATTAGTTTTAAAGGAAGCTATATTTGTTATGCCCATTTTAAAAATTGATTTGGGTATTGATTGCTTTCCATATAAAGATGACTGCTTTCCATTCAAAGATTCCTGTGCAAGTTCAACTGCAAATCTTTCTTTTAATTGGGCCAATAAAAATAAGTTTTCACATTTTCATTGACCAACCTCGAGGGCCAGATTTTAAAGATACTGAAGCAACAAAAAAGGCAGGCAGGTGTCAGGAGTGATTTTCAAAGTCTAATGCTTTACACACACTCTGGGAATTTGGTACTCTTGTATTGTGACATTGGTACAGAACCCTAAATATCTTTACAGAACTGCCCCAAAGAGCGAAGTCATGATTTTTATATGATGATCATTGTAGATGCTGATCAACCTCCAAATGATGTAGAACAATTCCAGCCAGAAACCATTCTGAAATAATTTTAAGCTGCTAATTTTACTAAGTATAAAAAGCACCTGTACTCAAAAGGACTTTTAACACTCGGTATGACAATTGAAACATAATTCAAGCTCATAAAGAACACCAAACACATTTGCTAGTATAAATCATTGTACAATAATAAATTTATGACATGCTAGTATGGTCTACCTAAAATGTATGGTCATCAAATGGTTCCCAATGAGAGCAGGAGGTGAGACTGGGCTTACTTTTTGGCTTTGAAATGAGTGCCTATGAAGACTCCCTCCAGTTTCAATATTCTGCAAGATCAAGTGTATTGTTTATAATAAAACATTATATTGTAAATCAAGCAACATTCATATACACAGAACCAAAAAAAAACCCAAACCTGTTTAAAAAAGAAACAGGCCATAAAACCTGTTCTTTACTGTGTGTGTTTGACCCGTGGTTCACTGAACAGAAGTTTAATACACTATATAAAGGTGTTGTGTCAGGAAGTGTCCGCTTTGTTGGGGCCTTTCCAACTTCAGAAATGACTCTGCACTTTAAACAACAGCTACACAGCCTGCCCGTATGTGTAATTAAACTGCATTCATTATGAGATTATTAGCCCATTAAAGCCATAAACCACTCACTGATAAATAATCAGTATGACCATGTGCATTTGCCTTGTGGTTATAATTAAATAAGGATAGATAGTTTATTACCGCATGCCAACATCTTTGCAGTTGGTGGCAACCATTAACGGGGTTAATGATGATATTCTTTCATTGGTTTAAGGCAATAATCTAGAATAACAAATATCAGGCAAGAGGGTATTCAGCCTGACACTCAATTTTGGCCACTTCTCTTTTGATTTTAAAAAAATTCAATACTAAGGCGTACCCTGGGTGGTCAAAACCAAAGTTCCCTTATGGAGGGCATGGAAACAGACTCTGTATTGGGAGGAATGTACCAAACACTGCAGAAATGAAAGGAAAGCAGGACCCTGGAAGAATATGCCATGTTAATCTGCTTTGTTTCATTCCTGTTTCACTATGGTAACACCTCATCCAATTGTCAATTTTTAGGAATGCAGACAAATACATCAAGTAATTCATGCTACAAAAAAACCTACATGAAGTCCTAAGCAATGACACCAGTTTTCTCAAGTTAGAAACAGCCATCTTTCCATTGCATTAGAAATACACACCAGAGATGGAAATCTAAAAAACATTTCCTGACCTCTTTTTATAACAAAATACTGTCACTAGATAAACAGAAGTAACATGGGAACACCTGGTAACAGCCAAAAATTATTCCGATCAGTAACATTCAACCACAGATGCTCAAACTAGTGAGAGTTAACTACCCATTTTACATTACATAAATTGAATGTTTTGGTCTAACAAAAGATAGGAAAAAAAATAATATTAATAATCATGAAATTTGTAATAAATACATAAAACTTACTTTAGAGTTTTTGTTTAGATGATGGGATTCTGTAAAAATATTACAAGGTTTTCTTAGTGAGACAGAGACCACGTGCCTACTTGAAAAGCAACTGGATTTTCAGGATTACATCTCAGGTTATGAAACATGGGTGTAGGCTCGGACCACTCTATCTGCACTGCAGACCCACATTCCACTCTAGCTTGATATCAAGATCAACATATTTCCCACTCGTCGTCTGTGGAATTTTAGTCACGTTCAGGGAATATGTCCCTATATATCTACCACATTTACAATTCAACTTGTGCCTTAAACTCCTGTTAAAAGAATAAATGTCAAAAGAAAGTACCTGCACACAAGAAATATAGATTAGTCTGTCAAAAAGACATCCTTAAAATCCTATTTCATTTTGATCACATATTTTTTTCAAGCTGAACAAAACACATCATTTGAGTGATATCTCTGCGTTGGCCAATCTTGCCTTTTTATCATTCATAATATTGATAGAGCCATCACAGAGAAGGAAGACCAAGAAAGGTCCTGAAAGCTTTTAATTGGTCCTTTTCTAAGCCATCAAGGCCTAATCTTCCCGTACCATACCAGACCCAAATATTTTCTGTTATTCCACAACATAGTTTATGAGACTTTTCACATTTATTGTCCAAATTATCCCACCTACTAATCAGAGATGATGCAGAAACTCTGAAATAAATTAAAATAAAGCTTACTGACAAGTTTAACCTTTTCCAGTGTTGCCATTTTTAAAGCAGTTCCTGTGTCACTACCTATAGAGGTTCTTTGGGTGGCAGGACAGGTATTCTCACACAGGCTTTTGGTATGAGCCATTACATAAGTCAACATTCAGGAAAGGAAAACACAGAACATAAATATTTATAGTTCTTGAAAGGCCACTGTCAGGGTTTTATTTCTCAACTTGATGCATGTTAGGGAAAATAATAAGGAAGGGAGAAAAGCAATAAAGAAAAAGAGAAGTTAAAGTGCTTTGCGAGATTAATTCTCAAAGCAAGACAATGAAGTGCCTGGAACACAGAACTAAACTGGTGGCAAATCTCTCCGAGATTATAAAAGAGCCTAGTGGACAGATGGATTGGGCAATCATTTGATACGAATCAGTTTATAACAAACATAAAACATAAAACAGAAAAGGAGAAAGGGGAAGAGATGCCTCATGTCTCAAAACAGCAGGTTTAGGAACAGGGAGTTACCAGATGACTTTGCTGAAACAACTACACTCAAATTAATATGAGAGTGTGACATGCTTGAACTAAATGAAGTTGAGAAGATGCAAGAAATTCAGAAGAGGCATGAGAGATCAATGCCCTGCTCTGTGGCAAGCCATTGAGAAGGAAAACAAGATACAAGGAAGAGTAAATGGTGGAAGGGTTGAAACACAGATAGGGGAAACAACAGAAAAATAGGAAATAACAGACTTTATTCCTAGACAAACAAACCAAATGGAGCTCACCTACGATCAATAGCAGCCTGTACTCTGGGCAGCTTTGCTGTCTTCTGTGTACAACATCTAATGATGTGCCTACAAATCACCATCACTTCACTCATTTGGTATCAGTGGAGAAGCTTGGACTGGGATTATGAAATGTCCTTTTAAAAGAAAAAACACCCCACCTCACCACCCAAAACCTTTGGAACATCTGACAACCTGAACATGTCTGCTATGATTTTACCTTGGCAAAAACCTGGGCTTATTCAGTGGGCATTGCAATTTCATCACTGAATGAAACCAAATATTGTAGCTTTATGTCTGTGCAATGGCTGTGTACAAGTAGCTTTTTCCCCACATATATAGGAACCAAATCAATCCAATAAACCTGCTGCAGTGTTCACAGTCCCTTATTAAACAGCATTTGGAAATGAAAATGAGGATGCTTGGCACAGGAAAATACATTAATATTGGATAACTGATGCTTCAACCACGCAAGGAATTTTCATGTTTCCACCACCATGCTGCGTGATGTTTACTTTGCAAGCAAAGTAGTGATTTTAGAAAACCGACCCAAATCAGGAAAATCTAAGCAGTGTGTTATTTGTAAGAACCCTCCTGTTCTTCTGGGATACAGGATGGCTGGAGGCAAAGCAATGCCTCTAAGCCTAATATGTCCTACTAAGCAAAATAATTTATATTTTGCACCAAACTGTTTTCTCACTGTATGCTCTGAGCACAAACAATTGAAATGCTTCTTAATAATTGCACAAGAATAAATACACAAATGCCAGGGAAGTGATCTGCTGACTTGAAAATTTTTCTCCTAGACTTTAATGTGTAGATTGCACAACAATAAACTCTCATATTGTACAAATATCTCAAAAGAAAAGGAGAGAGTTATTTAGGAGAGATTTTGCTAGCAGTTAATTAGTAGTCCTGTATATGTACCTGCCTATATTTATTTCTCTATGACTAAGCAACCTTATACTGAATTTAAAAAATAAAAAAAGAAACAAGAACCAAACACCTGAAAATGGGCTGTAACATCACTCTCCAAAACAGCAGTATTTAGTTGTTAGGAAACTTGTTCATAAAACTGTGATACAGAAGGTCCATTAGTGTCTCTGAAATAGATACAAAGCTGAGATAATAACAGTGATTTTATTAAAATCTCCCTACAATTTAGTAAACTTTTTTCCATTCACTGTCAGCTTCTCAAGGGAAAGTATGTTTGTGTTAAACTGTTGATCCACTACAGGAAAATAGGGTGGTTTGATGATCCCCCCCTCCCTCCCCCTCCCCCCTTTTATATATTAGTATATAGTATTACTTTTTAATACAGAGATCATCCGGTATGAATTTGTTTAGGACTTCATGGACTGGGATTTGAACAGCATTAGCTGCCACACAGACTATATCGGGGGACCTTCTGATACACTTTATGTTGAAAAAACTACCTGAGCCTGTGGATACTTCAGAACAACTACAAATGGGCCATGGGCTTCTCCTGGGCTTAAATTACCATTTGCAAAGACTTCAGAATTACTTCTTATATACATATATAGATAAAAACACATGTATATATTAGTATTCTGCTTCTAACAGCTGGTTGTTGAACTTGGTGAAAAGAAGTCCTAAAAACCAAGCAAATTTTTACCCTAAAAGACAGAAATCAAGCAAGTTTCTGAGTTGACTTAGAGGCATTTCTCCAGCAAGTGATAGACTTTAAAGTAACATGAAGGCAAGTTACTTAATGTTAATGCCTATGACAGTATCTGACAGACTTGAAAACAAAGAGTTGCTACAAGAGCTTCTGAGTAGCTGTTTGCAAGGAGAAATACATTTGTGAATATTAGCAGTATATTACCACGTATTGACATTTTCTAAAGCAAGCAGATAAGGACAACACTCAATTTGCAGTTGAAAAACGGGGGCAGGTTTTCTGCATTTCACTTGCTATGCAGTATTTGACTCTGGAGCTATTCCCCTTAAACAGACTATTCCGGAGGCAAATCCATACTAGAGTTTGGTCCTTTGTGCACATTAATACTCTCAACCAACAGTTAGTGCACTAACCTTTTTGTTTATTATATTTATAAACACATTTCCTGACTTTCATTCACTTAAGACTAGACAAAACACCAAAACCATCTCTCTACTGCTACTGCACCTAACCTCAATGCAGAGTCGCTTCCATGTCATCCAAATACATACATTTCTCTGCAAGGCTCCATAATCCCTTACCAATAACATCCCCACATCTCTTATTTCATTCTGCACATCCTTTCAGTAAACTCTTCATGTTTTAAATCCCCAACCACTTTTCTCATTCAGGCATGTCTCATTTGTTCCAATAATTTCATAATTATGTTAAAACAGTTGTAACTCCCATTCAGCTTTCTTATTATGTAAGCTATGCAGTTTTTCTCTCTTAGTTCATCTTTGGTCTATATTCTTACTAGAGGTATCTTCTACTAAACATTGTTAACCAGGGGATAAATTGTCTTGGGATTTAGGTAGTGCCATCTACATCTTTCTCCACCCTCATTACATCAGCTAAAAAAATATGGATAGCAATTTCCCAGTTTAGAATTCAGCTGATTTTCTCCTGAGCTTGCAAAAGACAGCCTCTTTCTAATTATTCTTTTTAAGGTTTTTTTGGCAGTTGTAGTGACTTTTGGTTGGGTTTTGTTGGTTTTGGGAGGGTTATTTGGCTTTTGATTTTAAATAAAATGTTACCTTAAAATGTCTTCCTGAGCCAGCCCAATGAGAGCACTGTCAACCTTACTCAATTGTGCTCTCTTTGGAAAAACAAACAAACAAGCATTGAAACATCCAGATTTAGACACCCAGACATTAAAATCCCAGTTCAAAGTTTTCTGTCTGCTGTGAAGAAGAGTCAGGAAGGACAGGCTGCCATGGAAAGGATCCCAGTAGCTGTCTTCTGTTAGCCCATCTCTGCTGCGACAGTAGAGATGGTGGCTGGAGGTGGCATCAGGCACAGGCTGAGCATTGAACAGAGCCTAGCAGTATTGGTACTGCTCTAGGAAGCCTTCGTCTCAGTCCTCCCTAAAAAGATACTCTGCCCAGTGTTGGAGAAAAATTTACAGCATCTTCTTGGTGCTTCTGTGCTGGAACATCATGGTTAAACAGTTCAGAGGAAGGTCTCAAGGAAAAGCTCAGGTTCTCTTTTATCCTGTGAAAACTGGAGCAAGCCCCCAGGAACCTGAGAGCATCTTCCAGTTCTGCTCTTATTCCACATCCACTACTCCACGTATAAACAAAAGCCTCTAACAGAAATTTCCATCGGTACTCCCTCACAGTGGTGCTAAACACATCCTGCTTACACAGCCACTTCACCCAATGTTTAACATATTTAATAAGCACCTTATTTTAAAACTGGCTATGTTGCAATGTTATAACAAATTCAATTAAAAAAAATAAATCAAAGCTTGGAAGCATACTTTAGGACATGATTAATAAACAAATAACCTTACCTAATACAGAGATTCAACTGAAAGACATCAACAGGGGATACCTTGCTTGTATATCCATTGTTTGATTTATTTCCACTGTAGCTATATGCTTTGCTCTGAAGCCCTGAAAGCTGTTCTCCAGAAAGGAGCCATCAAACATTCATTCACTAAAAAAAATAAAATAAATAATTCTAAGGCTTCACACAGTTATCCACTTAAAAAAAAAAAACAACTAAACCCAGGCTAAGAGGAACCCTTCTGTATGCCTTCCTAGGTCACTCCCTCCAAAGCTTTCAGTGATGCTCAAGGTTCACCTGCTCCTCAGGTGAACAAGAGCAGCAGGGATTTCCTTGATTACAGATTAGAGCAAACCTGAGAGCCAGGCTGTTACACCGAACAGTGATTTATGTTATGAGTAACCCTATTACCCTGCAGTTAACAGAGCAGTTTGGGAGAATGCAGCTCCTGTTGGGTGCACAGGATTTCTCACCTTCCCAGCGGCATGTTTAATGTCCATGGAGAAGACATAACAAGCTGTGTAATGGGCAAACCCAAGAAGCCAAGGTTTTCCAAATGAGTTAGAGACAACTATTCCTGAATTTTAAAATCTGATTTCAATTGCAAGTATAGAGAAGGTGAAGCAACTAATTTGGAAGTTACAGTGTAATTTGAATAAGGAAACTTTGGTAGCTAACCCTTCAGGAATGATAGTTCACCTGTAAAGAATTAGATTTTAAATTGACTTTTAAAATAATATCAAAGATACTGTGATCCAGGGTGCCTGAGCACTGTAGGGTTAAGGCTAAAAATAATGTTGGTTCAAAGAAAAACGGTAATTATATTAATTTCTTTAATACTTGCAGTAATAATTATGTCCTTATAAAAGTTATCAATTTTATCCTGCTGGATTAAAATTCTCACTGCACATTTGAAGATGGTGGTGTCATAGGCATGTGAAATTGGTTCAAGCACAGGCAAGCAAAACAGTTCTGGCAGCAGTAATGGCAAACGCTCTGGTCACACATCTTTGATTAGCTACACACATGATCAAAATGTTCCAACTTTCAATAAAGGACTCTATGCTCTAGCATGGCTTCCTCTAAAACATGTCATCTCAAATCACGTAGCAAAGCACAGAATGAAAATACTGTACAAGTATTTCTCTGGCCCCTCTCACCTTCCTGAAATCATTTAGACACCTAAAAATTCCCTGCCATTACAGCGGCACAGCACAGCGACGATGCCCTTTGCCTCCCTGGAAGGTATCCTGTGGATTTTGGCCTTTGGTACCACAGCAGCAGCAGAGCTTCTGCAGAACATTTTTTGATCTCTGTGATCTTTAGCTGTAAATCGTAGCTATGCTGCAGACCTTTCACAGACTCAGCATACATTACCCAGTCACTGCAACTATCAAGCATGCTGTAACTTGATGGGCAACTGGTCCAAAAGCCTTTTTCACCTGTTAGGAATCCCACAGAGCCAGGATGGCATAGCTGCAAAACTGGCCCAAAAGAGGCACAATTACCTCTACTATTTATTTCAACACACCATGAAAGCAGAGTGGGTTGAAGTAATGCTGGAGGATTTCAAATGAGTGGTCAAAAAGCTGGAACTGTTTGAAGACAGAGCTGAGCAAACATTTACTCTGCTGCGCGTTAACACCGAAATCCTGCTGGGGGTTTTGAACTGCGTCTTTAGAGCCAGGGAAAATTCATTTCAGTAACACCCAACACACACAGGCTTTTTGTTAATTCACGTTTCTCATTCTGTTCCAATTCTTCTCACCTAATTTTTGACACAATAATATAATACAGAGATGCCAACAGAGACTCTGGTTTCTGATTTAGAGTAGATCGAAATGGTTAAAATGTCTCGCTTTCAAATTTCATAGAAAATTGACGTGTTCATGGAAAAAATAAACCTCAACAGATTTTGTGACTATTCTGGTTTTCAGTTTCCTGATCATACAGCTAATGAAAATGTTCTCATAGTACCAGAAAAATCTTATTTTCCATAATTTAATTAATTTATCGCTCAGCTTTTTGTAAATGAAGCGCACAGAGATTTTGCCATATTGAGTGAGTTCGATTCAAGTGTCTGGAGAGTTCATGACTTTGGTGCTAAGGGAGAAGCACAAAGAAATAGGAGCACAAAATCTCTTTAATGTTAATGGATCTGCACTCAGTTGCAGGGACATTCAATGTGACCAATTTCAGCATCATTATTTCTGTAAGGGAAACATGACTTTTTTCACTAATATGGGAAACTTCAAGAAACACTTAAGGTTGATAAAATTCTTCTGATTACAGAAACTCTGAGCTGTGAAAACTGCTTAAGCAGCTTTTGAACTTCTCTGTAGAACTACTTCATGAATATGTGTCTAAGTTTCCAAAGATAAGCATAATAAAGATCTTAAACCATAGCTGATAAGGGGAAATTTCTGCAATATTTAATTTTCAAGAATTGCTTGGGTTTGTTGTGACTTTTTTTTTTTCCCTCTCCTTAATGTGATTGGAATCAATGGCTTTTCATGTACCTACTAATTTGAAAGCCTCAAAGTTTCATTCAGCTGGTCGGGCTCATCAGAGCTCTGCTGTGACATTCTTCATTTGCAAGCCACTAACATTATCCCTGGCGCACTGTAAGGTCTTGCCACCATCTAATTCTGATCAGATTTGGACTCCATATTTCACAAAAGACTTCCAGAGAACTCCTCAAGACATACAACTCCTCAACAACAATATAACTTCAGGAGATGAAGCTAGGATCATCCTTCGGGAAGTAGCACTCATCATTACTAGCACAAGCAATGACATGGAGGCCCATGTTCCAAGACAACACCATGTCATCGAAACCCAACTCACCACTCTGAGAGCAGTGTAGATCATGCACTGGGGACATGTATTTCAAGATTTAAATACAAAAGTTGGTCAAGATGCCGATGGCTGTCCTATCCTTCAGCCCTT
Source organism: Actenoides lindsayi (assembly GCA_025331215.1). Taxonomy (NCBI): domain Eukaryota; kingdom Metazoa; phylum Chordata; class Aves; order Coraciiformes; family Alcedinidae; genus Actenoides; species Actenoides lindsayi. Next base: position 13,342 of record WTSP01002531.1, read on the forward strand.
CATCTTTCAGCCTGCTGTCACAGCTAATGCTAGCCACATACCATCAGGTGTAGAGGTTTATGCAAATTCTATGCAAAGTCACAATTAGGGAGGCTAAGTGAAAACAAATGCCAACTCTGCAAGAGGTCTGGTCAAAGACACCCAGCATCTAAAGACTGAAAATGAATTGCTGAAATCCTGGTTTTGTGTACCTGATACTTGGGATTTTGTCTGCACGTGCTGTGATCGGTCTTGGAAGGCTTCAGAGTTCCGTTTTATTGCAGCATATGTGAGAAAGATTAAATGGTCTTGAACATCCCGCTATAAAACAAAATACTCCAGACATTTCCTGAGGCTGTTTTTGATGGGTTAGTTAAGAAGCATGATGCTTAGATTTTGTTCTTCGGTCAAACATCATTCATCTAGCTGCTAAAATAAGGAAACTTGGCATTTCTTGCCTTCTGGTCATTGAAATTGGCTGTTAGGGTGCCGGTGCCATTTGCTTTATTGTCGTGCAGTTGCTGACATGGCAGAAAAACTCTATTATGAAAGACTTAATGAGGGAACATTGGCAATTGTCTGCAAGATATGTCTTGTCTGTTCCTAGAGTTATATAAGCCTTTTTATCTCTGTGTATATAAATATAAGTCCTGAGACCCTCTTATCCCATTAGATGGGTTGATGATGAGATATGTTTGAAGAGAGGGATAGAAATTATTCAGCTAACAAACTATTTCCATGAGGAATTTAGGTTAGGGAGTCCTAAACCCTTGAAAGAAAGTCTTAATCTGCCTTTTACCCACACACTTAGTGTACGCAAGATGATTTTGCCCAGGTAACCACTTCCTTTGCTTGAGCTTTTACCATCTGTAAAGAGATGCTGACTTTCTTTGCAAAGCGTTTGAGCTGTAGGGCAAAACCAACAAAATCCAAACTGAGTACCCCTCCCTTCACTCGGCATCGAAGATAGTTACAAGGAAAGGGGCTTTCAGTCTCCCATCACGGATGAGGAAATTGCTCCCGTTATTTTTAAGCACGAATCTGCTCTAAATGTAAAACTGTTGTCTGTAATGTCAGTTCATTACTTCTGAGAGTGCCTTTCTTGTATGACTGTTCAGCCTGTATTAGATTAGGGAGAGAGGCGTTGTTGCAGTGACATGACTGATGAGCTGTATCAGCACTTACTGGGCAATATTTAACCAAATTCAGAACATCTGTCCAGTTAATACAGTTTGCAAGAGAGCTTTCTGTCTTCTCCAGAATGCAATGATTCCCCAATTAATCAAAGGCAACAAATTTTAGAATGGTTGAAATGAACAATTAAAAGACCCATAAAGGCTTTTCTGTATGTGGCATTAAACATAGCATGAATTACTTTGCTGGAGTGGTTAGGATTTTAGTGGGGAAAAATAATTAATGTGATGCAACTAAAAATCTAATCAGAAGAGCAAGAACGAAGCAGAATTTATGGTCAGGGACTGTGTTTGCCACACACGTTTTTGCAAACTGTATACTTGTAAAAGGGGTCTCAATTAAATGTACTATATGAAATTAGACCAGCAGGGGGATTACAGTTAGTCACATAAAAATGTGTTTAAATGAAACAAAACTCATTAAAAAGCTGTATAATTACAGTTAACTAGCGAGAAGAAAAAAAAAAGGTGAATCTGGACACGAAGATTAGGATGCTAAAAAAAAGATACAGTGTCTGTGACTGGACAGAAAAGAAAAAATAGGTCATGGGAGCAGAAAAATGAGCCCATCAAAGATCAGCACAATGAAGTGTATCAGCACAAAAGCACTACTGAGTATCTCATTAGTGGGAAGCGTGCCCAAACAGGAGGGTTACACAGCAGAGATTTCTCTTAAGGTGTCACTACGTTATTCCATACGCATTTAGTTTTTTATCTCCCTTGGCACGGAACAGTGAAGGATAACAGCCTAACCATTAGTAACGGTGAGCATACAGCACTGGGCAGGAGGCTGTGCTCCGTGACCTCCTGAGGTCTCTTCCAACCACAACTGTTATGATTCTTCGGTCACTGCAGCATTGCCTTCCCCGGTTGATTTATCTGCACTGAGCTGAGGGCACCACCTGCTCAGAGGAGCTCAGCCACCCCATGCTGATGGGACACAGACCACCTTCAACTTAACACTGAAGGCAGAAGACCTTTACGCCAACCAGTAGAGGACATAATAGTCATAGCACAGCAGTAACCTACGCATCTATCAATTCAGAGATCCTACTACTGTTACTGCTGTTTTTTTTCTAGCTCCTATCACCTTTAAGTTACCAATGACCAAGGTGCTGTGCTTGTAGGCCATATAAAACATATCTAAAGAAAGATCCTCACCAAGTAAGCTACAGTCTAAAATACCTGTCCAGTTGTCCTCCATTACTGCCCCATGAAGACACCGAGGCTACTTCAGATATCAGAAACACGCTGGCCTCGGAAGCCCAGGTTCCCATCCCAGTTAGTTTACCTAGTTTCTCGGCAGACTGGATTATAGACTTAATTTTAATTGCAACACATGGAACATAGCAGCTCTGTGTTCGATGCACAAAAACAAAACTCACAGCAGCCATTTGCAGAGGTTGTTCTCACACTGCTGTAGGGTTTGCAGGCGAATGGCACTTAGAACAGCTCTCAAGGCCACACTAAGCCTCCTGCCTCTCTGGCAAAGATGAATTTGAGTTCTGCTCGTGCTTCAAACTCATTTTTCCGTTAGTTAACTTCATGCTTTTACTTAGCTCTATCTTTCTGGTCCAGCAGCCAATTCCAAATTTAATAAAACTTCTCATGTAGATCACATTTTCTTCTATTTATCTACATTATGGAACTTCACTGCCTCTTCTTCCTTTTTTCCTGAGACCCACATCACATCTCAATATTATTAGTACACAACCCATCTGAAATTCATGCCTTCAGGCAAAATAGTTCTCAGTATTATGAAAAACATCCTGGAAAGCATTACCAAGACAAACTATCACATTTCCTCTGATTGACAGCACAGAACCAAGCATCTTCAGCAATCTTTACTTTGATATTTCAGAGACACTTGATTTTCCCAAAGAATCCAGCTGGCAGTGGCAATTTCTGGGTTAAACAGACCTTTTTGTAGTTCTGCCTCAATGCCCATCTCCCTCTGCTCTCATCCTGCAATCCGACTCTCATATTTCTCAATCAATATATTCCACAGCGTCGCACACATACTGCCTGGGATCTAACGAGAAGCGCCATGCTGGACTACTTATCTTCTCCATTTCGTTGTAGAAATGGCAAGGCTTCTGCCACTCGTTTGGGGGGATCTCAGGTCTGAACTGTGAGCAGTTCTCTACCCACAGTAATTTTTTCCCTCCTCACTGCCAGCCTGCCCATTATTATTAAGTAACCCTGGTGCAATCTGTGCTCTCTGCCCTGGAGGATGGACTCTGAGTCACGTGACACTTCAGCAGAGGACATCAATTGAGGCAGATACACCAGTCCTTACACTGAATTTATGAAACTGGGAGTCTATTTCTCACTACAGCTCACAGTAAATCATCTTCCTCTCACTTTTGCTTGGAAATTGCTTCAGCTGCTGTCTTTATTTCTATTCTTTTACATACATAAAATCTTTCAGAAGAAGCTGTACAAGTTAAAACAGAATAAAATGAACTGTGCTTTAAAAATAAAAATAGAAAATATTTACAAGAGCCTCCAGGACCTTTGCATGTGGACCACAAGATGCAGTCCCTACCCCCACCCCCCCCCCCAGATACTCCCAAGTAATCTCAAACTTCTTTATTTCTCTTTACAACCAAGCTGCAAAGTTAGTTTGGCCAGGCTGGTGGCTGTGAAGGTCTATTGAGAAAGAATGACCTCTCTGACCTGGCATAGCTTCTAATCACGCTCCACCGTTAGCAGAGCTGATCTGAAAGTGGCTTGTTGAGAGGGAAACTGGGTTAACGGGAACATCAGGCAATGCACATGATTCCCACCTATCCTGGCACTGGGCTGTTATTATAGTGAATATAAAGGAAGCCAGTTGCTCTGCAAAACAGCTTAGCAGGATGATTTTTAATGCTTTAGATCAACCTGGAAGCAGAAACCAATATAACTAATAAAAAAACAACCAAAAACTATTATTGCATCACAATGGTTGTTTTAATTTCCTTTTGCGAAAGGGAAAATTAAGTGGAAATGTGTTTGAGCAAAAGTTGCTCACTCCTCTTTACCTACCCTAGATTTCTTGTCACTGCTGGGCAGAAAATCGGTAACTTTCCAGGTTTACTGCTTTTCTGTAACAAAAGAAATACACCAACCAGTTACCAAAGATTGTCAACTCCACAGCAAGGAGACAGATTTATCTCTCTCCTTACTGGGTCCTTTTCTGAAGCAAAAGCAGTTGTACAAGTCCACTTACCCATATCCTTTTTAGCTTGTAGCAAACATGTGCAAAAGGCCATCTGAGTACTCCTTATTTTATCTACGTGCAGGTCCTACAGAAAGAGCATCACACGTGGGAACCGTTATCTAGAGACCGCGTTATCAAAGCACAGAAATATTAACCTTATTATGCACACAATATTGAACTCAAAGATGATTTCCTAGGCATCGCTTTGCACAGAGATCTTGCCCTCCACGGAAAAAAAAAGGTTTTGTTCTGTATGACAAGGGAAGTACCTGCTTACCTCAAACGTCCTTCCTTTCCGACAGCCGACATACAATTCACCACCTGAATTTGGAACAAGGCTTTTAATAGCTCTCCATTTTCAGCCTTGCTTGCACTTTGGATGGGGGAAAAAAGCATGCTGCCTATAAAAGCAATCGCTCTAGTCACACCAGTATGAGCCTTTGTAGAAATAGTGCTAAGAGGGACGGAAATCGGAAAAGTAAGGCTTGAGAGCATAATCCTATTTAAAAGTGACTTGAGAATCATTATGGGCCACCAGGGGAAAAAAAAAAAAAAAAGAGAGAAAGAAAAAACTTCTTCACAGGCTCTTTATGTGGAAAAAGTCTTACTAGTTTTCATCTCAGTTCTGTCTTTGCCTTTTAAGCACTCCTGCTTTAAAGAGATAATAATTTGTTCATATCCTAAAGACAGTTCCTTGGTTCTTTCTTCACTATTATTTCCAACTGTCTGCCCTCTATTTCTTCTCTAGGCAATGAAGAGTGACCTCTTGGCCCAACAGAGTGTCACCTACAGCTTCAGCAGAGACTTTTCCAACAGTGATGGTTTTATTTAAAACCTCAGCACTGGTCAGTGAACACGTCTCACCTGCCCTCGCTCTCTGAAAGCTGCATGTGGCCAAGGTCTGACAAACTCAGGTTGCTGCCAGGTAACAAACCATTGTCCTTCATGCCCAATGAGGCTGGAGAAGTCATCGTGCAGTTACAAAACTGTAACTCAGACATAGTGTAAATGGTAAAGAGGATAAGGACTTCAGGTAGCTAGTAATATATAAAGATGAACCCAGGTAGACCCAAGACAGAGAAGGAAGAAATGCCTACTATGAACATCACTGAAACACTCCTCCCCATCACTCTTCACAAAGTCTGAGGCTTTTGATATTTGGATGTTGGAGGAGTATGACACCAAAGAAAAAGAAGTTTTCTGATGTAACAACTTTAAACATATTATTAAGGTTTTCCTGTATTTATTTTAAGTGCTACCACTGTTGCAACTGAACTAATAGTCACTATTAGTTGTATCTTGAAACACAGAATAAACATATTATATCCTGCAATAAATAGAAATATAATTTAATAAAATCAGTCAATACAGATTCCCTCCAATCACCTCTGCAAATAGCAGAAGACACAAGGAGGTGAAAAATATCGAGTTAAATTATTTACCTTCTGGGAGAAAACACCTACTGGGCTGAAAAACCTGCACAGCAGACCAAGTAAAGGGAAATATTAAACAAAAGACAATGACAGTCAGAAAATTATGTTGGACACAAAACAAATAAATTGTTTGGCCTATCCTACAGACTATTAAGCTTTCAAATGATGATGGCTGGTTAGCAATGAGATATCGACATATCCATGACAGGTGATGTCTTTTATTAGATGGGATAAAATTAGAGGTTACAGGCAAAGACTGATACACTGAGCTATTCACTGATCATAAAGAAAGTTAACGGAAAGATTTTTCATGTATCAATTGTAGAGTAGGATACTTAACATTTTCAGTCCCATTTGATGAGATTCATGAGATGATAATGACTTTGTGTCAGTAATGACCTAGACTGGATTTGGAGTGGTGGCCCAGAGGTACAAGACTTTATAAGGCATTACTGTCACCTGAGACATTGCCATCTAACTTCACTGCCACTTAAGGTCCTTCCTTTAGACATTTAGGCACATCATTAGGAGTCCTGCACTCTGCACAGTGTTTGCAAAAGAGCCCAGAATTAGTCTCATTACATTAAAACTGCCTTTGATTTCAACAGTGGCAGATCTAAGCCAGCAATGAACATATCTATTATTACTGCCTTCTTACCTTGCTCTGTGCTGTCCATTTTCTGTAGCCTTGCTGCATGCCCAGAAGTGAACCCTCAAGATAACATATTTTATGATGTACTCTACTTGCAACCTTTTTTTGGCGATAGTATGGGAAGTAAAATAAAGAATGTAGTCTAATTAAATCTCTATATTATTGTATTAATAAAGAGAGAAAATCTCTGGCAAGAGCAAATTAAGAACAATCTCCAGTGATTTGTTGGCTAGAGTAGAAAAAGTATAAAATGAGATGAGCACTCTTGCTCCAGAAGAATCTCTTTTACCCAGTCTTCTCCTTGGGACTCAGCAATGTTTCTTTGTACCACAAAATTAAAGACGGCAATTTGGAAGTAAATGACTGTACACTGTGACACCCTAACCCATCCTAAGAATGTAAAAACTGCAGTTACTTGGGTTTACTGCTCATTGGAACATCCTTAATCCCAATTCCAGTTTACCTGGGGAGTGCCTCAATTATAAACTGGTCTGTTTTACTGGCCTAATTGGTTTATCTGGAGCTGCTTTTCTGATGGCACCATTTGTCAACATACGCTACAGCAAAAAGACTGCAAAGCCGCGTATTCACAGAGCTTTGCCTGTGCTTTTGACATGGGACAGAACTGTTGGGCACAGACCTGGCCCCTTCAACCCAACACAAAGCCAGTACTAAAATATTGAACAGTGGAATACCCATCCTTGAAGGGGTTTCAAAAGCATGGAGATGTGGTGCTGAGGGACATGGTTTAGTAGTGACCGAGCAGTGTTGGGTTAAGGGTTGATGATCTTATAGTACTACGGAATCACGTAGGTTGGAAGAAACCTTTAAAATAACTTTTCCCTGCTAATAGTAAACAAAAGCCACAGTCACATCTCAAGAGGGTGCACAAACTGATATGCCATGGTCTGCAATTGCTGGAAAGCAAGAGCTACCAGCTTTGTGGAGTACGAAATTACTCGACACTTTGGCTGGCATTTTGTTTTTCCATATACCATTTCCTTACTTTTTTTTCCCATATAGGAGAATCAAATAGCACTGAGACAACCGCAGAAGTAAAGCAAAGTCTTTGCCAAAGGGAGCTGCCCCTTGTCTCTAACCATGGTGGCCGCAGGACTTCTGAGGGGTCCATGAGTATGGCACATAAGAGATAAGATCTTTTTGAAGCAAACCCACAAGAACTTTCCTGTCTCATACAACACATCAGGTTCCATGTTTAAAATGACTAATACAATTGGAAATAATATCCAAAGCACATTTTGGGGAACCTGACTCTTTTTTTCCTGGCTTAGCACAATGCTTGCAGAATTGTCAGAGATTGTATTTGTTTTGGTATAAGTATGTAGATGAGACTGCTGACTTTATTTACATACTACACATTAGTTGGCCATCTGGCTGCTCCCAGAATAACATAAGAACAGATTTTTAAATCATTAGAAACATTAAAATCATTACAGCAATAACATCTATTTTTTTATTATCAAGGACAAGTCTGAGTAATTTTTATTCTTGCTCTTGTTTCTTTCTTATTGTATTAAAAATAAAAAACTTTTTTTTTATTAAATATATTATTGGATGTACAATTTCAAGTAAATTAAGAATTCTGACGTATGAAAGAAAAGTTAATAATCACATTATCTAATGAAAACTTATTAAAAATAAATCCTCACTGAAAAGTGCTGCTCTATCACTTTTTTTTAACCACTTCTATTGTTCAGTATTAAAAATATCACCTAATTATCACATAATACTTTATGTAACCTTCCGAGTTAAACATTAGCTGAAATGGTAGCTGGGAGCAAATGTCTGTTGGTAATAACACCCCTGTAATTTCACTGAATTGCTCAGAATATAGTTATGGTCACACACACTCCTTCAGGGCAGGGAGAAATTGAGCCATGCTATTGTCAGAAACATGTTGACAGTAAAATCACTTGTGAAAGAAGAAAACCAGTCATATTTTTTTCAAGTGAACCAAAGTAGAGATTTTTTTTTTTTTCTTCCTCCTTTCCCAAATGGTAAAAGAATTGCAATGGCAACAGTATTATTTCCCATTTAATAGACTGTGATGGTCTCAGTTTTATTTACATCAAATAATTAAGGCTTCTCTTTAAATAAAAATTACACTTTTTTTTTAATATATATAAACTGATTTTTCCAAAATCAGTGAGATTTTCTGAGGAAAATCAATATACAGGTTCACTTCAAGATATTTAAAAGGTACATGTTTATACCTTTTCATGATAGAAAAGGAAGTGGCTTTTCCCATACCTGTATTATTGGGAGATGCTCAGTTATAAGAACAATATTCTTCCAGCCATGGCTTGATAAGTAAGGCATTATTTCAGTGAGGACAATAGAGTTATATTCATCTAAAAACTCCACAGAGGGAGCAAAAAATCAGGACTCTCGGTACTCTTCAGTGATTACATTGCGGCATTCTGTGCTCAGTCATCTGCAGAAAGTAAGCTCATCAAGCCATGACTTTCCAGCATTCACTTATTCTCCCTTTGAGCCATGGATGGAACACGTTCTCCTTCCCTTCCTTAGCATAGCTGAATTTCATTTCTTTTTTTTTTTTTTTTTTTGGAATGTCATGGGAAGCGAGAGGTCTAATTTCACTATCAATTCAGAATCCGTTCGGAGATGTATCCACAAGAGTGTCATTCTCCTGGAAATACAGCCAAAATAGAGAGGGGTCTGGAGACAGGGGTGTGTCACTCTTGCTCTAGGATTGCATTTCCAAGGCTAAACCAAAGCAGGCTCCTGGTGACACTACTGACTGCAAATGTCCCTATCATCTCTAATTACATGCTTTAAGAACTTCACTGACTAGAAACTCAGAATTTTTGTTCATACTGAAAATCTAATTAAGAATTGTTTCTAAAAATAGTCATCGCTTAAACATGAGAAACATGTCTAACAGTCCCTGCAGAACATCCCAGTTTTCTGTTCCAGCCAAGGCACAAAAAAGCCACAAAATTTAGCTAACAGACATATTTTATTGTTGTATATGGAGAATCAAATATAAAATTAATGATGTGTCTGAATTTGGGCACTAATGGGCAAATGTGTCCTTCTGAAAAGATGCACATGAGAAATAGCTGAGGTGTCAGATCTCCCAGTAGTATTTCTAGTAATTTCATTTTAAATAGTAAATCCATTCTTGTTTTTTCTTTAGTGATTAGTATTACCAAAAAGAAAAAAAAAACCAAACCAATTTATTTTTAGAAGTATGCAATTATCTAGTAACATGCTATTTAAACATTTCTTCAGATAAGAGTCTTTTAAGTTCAATCAGAAAGTAAGAATTAAGACTGTGTGCATCTTAATGTGTCAAGTACAGACAGACTAGTAGAGAGGTGGCCCACGTAACACATGGAGAAAGTCAGTGCCGGAGTCCCTGGCAGGTACCATCCGATTGGTAGAGAACCAATAATCCAGGCAAGTTCCTAACCACTAAAACACCTCACACGTGCCCCATAAACATCAATTTTATTGTTTCTAAACCTGACAGTTTGTGTTAAATTGTGAAGTAGCACCATCCGCTGCGAAATGCCGCTTTCTGGGAAACGTCAGTTTTTAAAATGAAGCCATTTTTTAAAATTACGTGTTACTGTGAAAAGTGTTCCATGTAATTAAAGATGGTTTGGTGCAAGAAATTTTGTTGGCTCTTAATCCACAGCTCCAGGAAATTAACCGTAAGTACTTCCCTGAAAAGCTGTTTCCATGTAAGGACAGCGTGTGGATCAGGCATTGGAAGGTGCTACAGAAACACTCCTAGAAAGCAGGGTTTATACGAGAAGCACATGCAGCTTGCTAAACATTGTATCAATATGCCTGCAAAAAGAAAACCTTACAAAAAGCAGATGAATATGCCGGGTCTTCAACTTCTCAAAAAAAGTTCCAATTTTTTTACAGTTTATCAAGGGGAGAATTTTAAAAAGTCCTATTTGATTAAAAGTTAACTGATGACCATAACCAATACTCCATCCTTCCACTTAGACTGGCTATTTAAACAAAGAACCACAAGTGAAATTAAGCCAATGGATAAATAAACTAATTCCAGAAATACAGATATTAAATCTGGGGAAAGCCTACTCCAGAACGTTCAGGGACCTCCAGACTTAAGAAAAGTTAATGACTAAACATATAATAATGAACTATCCATTGTGTTAGATTCATTTTATCCAAAGAGGTCAGCATATAGCTACTTTCTTTTTTTCTCTTCTCACTTTAAATCCGTATTGGTTGAAACAAGTATTTCTGCATTCAACAGTACTAAGCAGCTATTAAATTAATATTGGTTTTATTAAATTAATGTTAGTTTAACCTGAGTTGCTCAATAAAGAAAAAATGACTATGAGGAGGAGCTCTACTCAAGTGAGCTGAACAGTTGGTGATAAAACTGCAGGAATGATACAACCGTAGCAAGAACCATGAAATTCTTGTTTGACAATTAGAGGGAAAATATGGATTAAAGAAACTACTCCAACACACAACAATGAATAAACATAAATTAAAACAGTACATCGTATTTCAACATGGCTTAACATTCAGCACATCCTCAATGAAGTTCTGTGAGTCTTACCCATTATTTCCCCATCAGCCCTGAAGAAGTGCTTAAAAGAAAAGTATTTTGTTAGAGTCATATTGCAGAAAGATAACAAGAAAAACTGTCCACTTCGATTTTCTATACACCAGAAGAAATGTGGGTAGCTGAAGAGGCTTACTCTCTAATCCACTTCTCACTTGATGATACACACCACAGCTGACACTGATACCTCCTAAATCCTAGATGAGATTCAGACAGTTTCATCCAAATTCCCACCTGGCCTGAGGTCGGCTGTCTTCCATCCTGAAGCTGTTAGTCTTCCTCCAGCAAGAAACTGAATTGCCAGTCGTGGCAATCAGAGCTCTTCCAACATCCTTCCCATCCCACCTGTCATCACTGACCGTCCTCTCACTACTGTCCTTACCCTCCTTCCAATGATAAGCTTGAACCACACAACAAGCAATGGAGGGGTTCTGTAGGACAGATGCTCTATCAAAAGCTTGTGACATTGTATGCAGGGACTATGCAATGCTAAGCATGGGTGGTGGAGTGTAATTTTGCTATTTATCACTGCATTACAGAATCCCAGTACAGTAGGGGTTGGAAGGGACCTCTGGAGTTCATCTTGTCCAACCCCCCTGCTCCAGCAGGGTCACCCAGAGCAGGGGGCCCAGGATCATATCATCCAGGGGGGTTTGGAATCTCTCCAGAGCAGGAGACTCCACAACCTCTCTGGGCAGCCCACGCCAGGCTCAGGCACCCTCACAGCAAAGAATTTTTTTCTCCTGTTCAGATGGAACCTCCTGGGTTCCATTTTGTGCCCGTTGCCCCTTGTCTTGTTGCTGGACACCACTGAAAAGAGTCTAGCCCCATCCTCTTGACCCTCTGCCCTTTAGATATTGATCAGCACTGATCAGATCCCCTCTCAGTGTTCTCTTCTCCAGCTGAACAGCCCCAGGTCTCTCAGCCTTTCCTCATCACAGAAATGCTCCAGTCCAAATATTAATGGTTCGCAACAATAAACCTCTTGTCCACCTCTAGACTACTAAATTTTAGAGTAGGATTAGAAGAGATCATCGCTTCTAACTGATCTTTGCTGCCGGAAAATCTATAGCCCCAGATTTTGAAAAATTTTATAGAGAGTTCAGCGCTCAGCTCGCGCAGACAGAGCCTTGTTGCGCTTCTCAGAGGTAATGGCGCTTTACACCGTATGAGCATCTCTCCCAAACATCAAATTTAAAGATGTTACCTGGAAAAATGATCTCTCTTGTACTGCTGTAAGATGGTCTGACTCTGCTGAGATGTGAACTTTGAAACCATGCGATGTTGCAGAAAGCAAATGGAGCATGAAACCCTGAGAGGTGTTGGTAGGAAAGTTCCTGCAGGATAACAGTGATCCTTATCAGTCTTTTAACCTTTTTAATAGTCAGACTGTAATCCCTTTGCAAGAATCTATCCCACGTAGACAACCAACCTTTGTCTGCCAGACACTGCAGAGACATGGACAAAAACAGTCGTGCTTTGGATGGGAAAAGCAGCCAGTACAGAGCGGGGAAGTAGCAGCTTTTCTTCACATACACCCACTGAACAGCAGGAGTCCATAGCTTCCCCCGGTCTGCTAAAACAGAGGACTAACCTCTTTATTTTCTGTCTTTCCTCCCTATCACAGACTTAGTATTGAAAGGAAAAAATGCACTGCATGCTATGGAGAACAATTTCATCAACTAATTTGTTTTTACTGCTTTTCCAGGTGCCCTAGCTAGTTGTTTTCTCTCCAAGGTGGGCACAGGGAAAGCTAAGGCTGTTCCCATTACTGCCCTTCACACCGCTGAAGTTAAACATCTGCCTGCAATATGTCATTTAAATGATGAGAATTTTGACTATTCCCTATAGTCAATAGAAAAATGAATTTATCTAGGAACCATCTTTACCCACCATCATGAGATTACTCTTTGCTCCTGAACCCAGAAGATTCTGCACCCTTGTGATGGGAAATCCAAAGCAGCACCTTGGAATAAATGTTTGCTACAGGGTAGGAGGAGAGAGCACTCATCAGACAAGCTGTGTTAAAAGTTCACCAGAGATGGAGGCAGTCAGCCAGTGCTGGTTTAATATTGCAGTTTTCTAAAGGTTGCCTTTTAAAAATCACTTTTCATGGTAAGGGAAACAGGAACTGGGTTTGGGACGAATTTGCTGGAAAGCAAAGGGCATGCTGAGGGAGTTGAAGATGATGCAATCAGCATGGAGGTGAATATGGCCCCTCCAGCAATGTCCTCAGCACTGCCTCACCAAGGTGTTATCCTCTGCTTTACACAAGCAAGACAAAGCAGGTTCTGCTCCCAAATCTAAGCAGAAAACTGAAGACTAATGGGTGTAGCTTTCTTCTGAGATTCATAGACAAAGTTCCATGAAACTTTTTCTGAAAACACTGAGTTGTTTATGGAAATGACCTTCCAGCTTGTGCCTGACATCTCAGGAAGCTGTTTTTATTGCTCATTATTGTCAGCAATTGACTGTTCATCTAAATCTCAGCGCAGTCTCCCTGCTATCTCACAGTGCCGCTGAACGCTTCCAAAAATGAAGCCAGAGATGGAGTAGCCTGCAACAAGCTGCAGAACTCTACCAAAAATTGGTGGAGAAAAAACTAATTTGAGATAATATTCTAGAAGATTTAGAAGAAATGGGCTGGATCTGTTATGAAGTCACTGTAACTGAAAACAATATTTACAAAAGATAAAAGGTGAATCCTCCGCTGTTTTAAACAGGAACAGTTGTTTGCCTTCGCTGTCGTGCTCTGCCAGCTGCCTGTCATTCTTAGAGGAATGGTTCACTGGTGGCCTTTCTACTGAAGCCCAAACTGCTTCATGTTAACATGGTCACTCAACTGTTGTGCTGAGAGGAGCAGGCAGTTGAGTTGTTTTGTCTACTCTTCATGCTGCTTTGTTTGTTCTTCCAAAACAAAATCATGTGCTTCAGCTTTCAGTTGCATTCAAGTGTTCCTTCCAAACAATTTATCAAACTGTGGGATTCTTCAGGATAAAAGGCAACATAACTTAAAACTAGAAAATTACATTATTGTTAAATATGCTCTGTTTTATCAAAAAAACCCACCCCAACATCCAAAAAACCTCCCATCCAAATTCAAAGCCCTTCCTAATCACAACAATGAGAGAGAAGAGAGGAATGACCATATTGTTTCCATAAGCAACCAATGAAATCAACAAACATTTGGGTGACTAGATGTTAATTATTTGTCTGAGCAATCCGACACGGAACTGGGGTTGTTTAGCCTAGAGAAAAGGAGGCTCAGGGGAGACCTTTTATCCCTATTGACAATTACCTGAAAGGAAGTTGAAGCAAGGTCAGGGTCAGTCTTTTCTCCCCAGTAACAAGTGATAGGACAAGAAGACATGGCCTCAAGTTGTGCCAGGGCAAGTTTAGGTTAGACATGAAGAAAAATTTCTTTCCCAAAAGGCTTGTCAAGGCCTGGCCCAAGCTGCCCAAGACAGTGGTGGGGTCTCCATCCCTGAATGGATTCAAAAGCCTTGGAGATGTGGTGCTGAGGGACATGGTTAAATGATGACCTGGCATTGCTGGGTTAGCAGTTGATCTTGATGATCTTAGAGGTCTCTTCCAACCAAAACAATTCTATGATTTTTCTTAGACAGTGACAGGGGATGATTCAGTCACCACTGATAGGTGCAGAGTCTCCCTCCATGATCTGCAGAGCTGCAGCAGAACAGCCACCCAAGCAGCTGCTGCAACAGAGACCCTCATGCCCCCAGTTATCACTTCTCAAAGCAGCCACCTCAGGCTGTCAGTGCTGTTGCTTCTCTTTTCACCTACAGCTCTCCAGCTAAATTAAATTTTGTATGTGGAAAAATACACCAGAAGGCTTAGTAACAAAGAAAAAACACTAATTTGCACTTCAGAGATCTAAATTATATTCTAAAACCTGAAAATACAACCAACTTTCCCGCAAACCTTTACGAGGAACATGCTGTAGTGGTTTAATTTTATCGTTGGCTATTCTGAAGTACAAGTCTAAGAGACATTTGAAGAGCAATGTCCAACATGACCACTGTAATTGCAACTTCCAGTTACTGGGGAAGAATCACAGTTCTACACTTAGAAAAATTATCTCATCTCCCTTCATTACAGATTGATCTTCACCATCTATTATTGATGTGGCTGACAAGGCAATCGCATTAAGATGGCTCTGCAGAAGCTGACACAATGGAGCTTTCAGATGGAAATTTATAAGTGTCCTGACTTGTCATTTCTCCCATTACAAATCTTCTTTGGCGAGGGATAAGGGGAAATGGCTAGTTATAATTTAGCCATGAAAATTTAATTATTGGCTAAAAGCTGCTGAATGTAGAAGTGAGGTTTGGCCATAGTATTGCATGTGAGAGAGAGACTGAAATCAGAAGATACTTAACATCTAAGAGATATAGGCTTTGCTTGTTAATAAAACAAGTAGTTACTGGATTATAGAATTAAACACTGCGTTGCTGTAAGGGTAAGAAATGCAGAAAGAACATCTTGAGATACACCAGCAAAGCTTCGCCTCTTCCATAACCAAAGAAATCACTGACATTTGGTTTATGGTTAATCAAAACAAGAAATTCTGTGCAAAAAAATTTCACACCTTTTTTTTGTTTACAGTCACTTGTACAAAGGTCACAAATCCTGAGGAAGTCAAGGAAGAGAGTTACTCTGCTGCAAAGAGCAGCTGCCTGTATCGCACCCTGGCCGCTGGGCACATTCAGCTACATGCAAGAAGCCACCCTTGTGACCTGGGTGCCTGAAACCTCTTCCCTCAGGAATTCAGGTCCTTAATTTCAACCATACTTTTTCAAGACCTTCATATTAAATTTGAACTACTATGGAAACAGGAACGGCAAGAGATGCAGTGGATTCAGAGCCTTCAGGCAGCAGGACAGGCAGCTCTGTGCGACTATGTTAGATGTAAATTAGTTCTTATAAGCAGAGGACATAGAATTAGTTTGCGTTATAGATTCTGAGTAATTTGAAGCCAGGATTAAAGCGATATACCAGACCACAGATCGTTAATGCAAATGCCCAGGTTTGCAATTTTGGACACAGTCCTGAGCACAGACATTAGCATTCACAGCAAGGACTTCAGAGAGTGGCACACTAAGAAAATAAAGAAAGAAAAAAAAAAAAAAAAAAGAAAAAAAATCACTCTGCAAACTGCAGCTGCTCAGTATAGGTCATCTTTCAATTTTAATTTGAATCATCATCTTTCCAAGTTGAATTGACTAATACTAGGGGACCTTGTCCAAGAATCATGTGGTCCAATCAAAGATCAATTTGAAATGTGTTCAAAGAGATTGATTTTTCTAATTCATGGACATAAGAAGCTTTAAGCTCTGCTAGCATTGCCAAGACATGACCAAAGCATCATTCCAGCCACAAAGACACACAGACAACACTCAACAGATGCAGATTAACTGAAATTAATTTTTATTAACTCACCTGGAAACATAAGCCACAAATAAATCACTCAGAGCTCATTCCTCCTTGAATATTTCACTGTGTCAGCCAGGCTTAAACTTTCCTTGATGTGCTGGAATCAAGGACCGTCTTTGGGCAAGGTTCCCCAGACCTGTAGGTGCCTCCTCATAAATTCACCTGCAGTTCTGGTTTATCACCCCAGTTTGTGGCCAAAGAAACAGATAAACTCCCCACAAAGACACCAGAGAAGACCTTTACCATTCATGCCCTGCTCAGCCTCATGGCCTCAGCTTGGAGACACCAAGTCACCATTTCCTACCCAACAGCAAAACAGACCCTCTGAAGTCAGGAGCACAAACTCAGGGATGTAAGTTACCACGATATTTTCCAATCAACTGCATACAAATTTAATCACCCCCTCATTACTAAACCAACTAACTTTTCTCAACCTTGACAACATCCTGCAACATTCTTGGCTGCAATACATAGGACTGAATTATAATTAATTCCTTAGGAAAGATTATGGATCTATAGCCTACAAAATTGGGGAACACTTAGGTTTGGGGCAGTCATGCTTTTCTCTCATTTATGGTCACCAGAAAGAATAGAAAACTGTCTTTTCAAACATATCTGCAGAGATGATTTATCACAATTCAGAAATGTTCTCAGCAAATAGCAGTGGAGACCTGAAAGGAGAGGAATGTGATAGCAGAACAAGCAAACATGCTGCTGACAATGCCAATGGCTTAGGGAAGGTGAGAGCACACTGAAGTGATAAAAAGTGCTACCCCATGAGCCTTGTGTGAAGACAAATGTTTTAATAAGTAAATATGTTGAAAGACACATGGACACTTGTCCTCCACCTCCATAACGCACATATGTCTGTATCTGCAGTGTTTGTGTAAGAGTTGCCATCCTTCTTTTTCCCTCTGTTATCTCTTGTTTAGCTCCTCCATGGAAAAAAGTCAAAGAAAAAAAAATCTCAAATGGTAGACGTATGAATTTTCAGCATGCTTTGACTGCAAATTGCCACGTAGCGAAACTAGCACCCAGATCGCATTTGAGTTCCTGAGCCATTCAATATCCTCAGGTACCCCTTGGGTAAATATTTTTTTTCTTGTACTGGCTGGATTTTATGCAGAAATATCATCTCTTTTAAAAAAAATGGAACTGTTCCTGACTTTCTTTAGGATGTTTGTTTTTAAATTTTATGTATTTCAAGTATTACATACAAAGAAGAATTCAGCCTAATTGTTCTACTAAATGCATACATTCAGTCTTAGGAAGCTGGACAGACTTCTCCCTTGTTGTCATTGGCTTTGCCACACCACCAGTTTTAATTGGTGATGGTTGCAGCACAGCATGTAACACAGCACCTGCTGCTCTGCCTTTGCTCCCTCTAATGTCAACACCAGAGTTCCTCTGTGTCAAGTTAGTCTTTCTTTTCACAGCTCACTTCTTTCAAAACAATGAAACCTTTAAAAAAAAAATAATCTTCAAATGTCATTTCAGACTTTTTTGCCAGATTGAAACTGAGAGTCCTGATGGACAATGAGTTCACCATAAGGCAGCAAAGTGCCCTCATGGCCAAGAAGGCCAAAGGTCTCCTGGGATGCATTAAAGAGTGTGGCCAGAAGGTTGAGGAAGGTCCTCCTGCCCTTCTCCTCTGCCCTGGAGGAACCACTTTGAGAGTATTTTCTCCAGTTCTGGGATCCTCAGTTCAGGAGAGACAAGGAAGTACTGGAAAGAGTCCAGTGGAAGCTACAAAGATGCTGAGGGACCTGGAGCATTTCTGTGATGAGGAAAGGCTGAGAGACCTGGAGCTGTTCAGCTGGAGAAGAGAACACTGAGAGGGGATCTGATCAATGCTGATCAATATCTAAAGGGCAGAGGGTGAGAGGATGGGGCTAGACTCTTTTCAGTGGTGTCCAGCAACACGACAAGGGGCAACAGGCACAAAATAGAACCCAGGAGGTTCCATCTGAGCAGGAAGAAAACATTCTTTGCTGTGAGGGTGCCTGAGCCTGGCGTGGGCTGCCCAGACAGGTTGTGGAGTCTCCTGCTCTGGAGAGATTCCAAACCCCCCTGGGCAATGCAATCCGGGGCCCCCTGCTCTGGGTGACCCTGCTGGAGCAGGGGGGTTGGACAAGATGAACTCCAGAGGTCCCTTCCAACCCCCACCATTCTACATCAGGGCTCAGGAGTGCAGAGACCCCACAAGCTGTGACTGGAAAGCTGGCTGCTGACTTTGGGCTCAAGTGGCATGGACTGAAAAATATTAGCACTGAATTACAACACTTTGTAGGGTTTTCAAGCTCTTACTCTGTATTTAGTTGGTCTGTTCTGAATGAAACACACTCATGTTTTCCAGCATTTTCCTTCTTTCCTCATGGGATCAGAATGGTTAATTGTCTGGTTTTTTGATACGTATTATTTAATGAGTTAGATACGTTGCTTTGGCTCAAAATCTTATTTAAAAATCCAGAATAGTTAATGTTTGATAATAAAATCAGTAATATGTCTTCCTGGTAATGCATTTATCAGTGATTTTTCTTTTTACCTTGTTTATTTTTCCATTTCAATACCTTTTGCAAATTACTTATTACTATAATTAAGATGAAGCAGTGATTTCAAAAGTGCCACAGAACAAAGTGTTTCCATGAGTTTGGGCAGCACAAATCAGATTACATAAAAGATGACGTTTCACCACAGAAGTTAAGTAGTCTAGTTGATGGTGCCACAAGAGACGGTGGCATTTCAGAACTGCAAAGGCTTTAAAGCAGCCTCAGCATTTGAAAACAAAGTTAAAGACTAAAGCAATACTTTGTTATACCTGCAAAATGGCAGAGGAATGCCATTAACTAGAAAAGTGACTTTGTTGCAGCTATGAAATGAAGAAAGAAGCTGAGGAATTTATCACAGGAAGACTACTTTTTTTTTTTTTCCCCTTATCTTGTTGGCAACCATTTATCCCAACATAATTTTACATGGTTTTCATCTAAATAATTCAGCTGCTGTCACAGAAAACACAATATTGAGATATAGTCTGAAGAATGCTCTTACAAGGTGAAGCCCTTTAGCAGTTGTTAAAATAAGCTCCTTTTCTGCATCAGAAAATGCCACCATTGACCCCTGCACACATGCAGGCTCTCAGTTCTACATGAGGGTCAGTTGTAGGATGACAACAGTTGATGCACTCCAGGGTCTGGCAGCAGGAGTTCTGTAACCTGCACTCATGCCATGTGTGAAATATGTGGATATACTGATGTAAACAACAAGAAAAATGACCAAATTCTTAAAACAGCCTCTGCAGGAAGAAAACGCTTGGCAGGACAAAACATTTTCATTTGGTGAATCGTTATCTTCCGTGTTTGACTACATCTTAATACATTCAGAGATCTGATTATATTGAACAATTAGTATTTAAATTTTCATGGAAAATTCAGACAACCTTACATCTGAAAATATATAGCATGATCGAATAAAATAGTCCAATTGCCTAAAATCCCCTCTGTGATTGCACAGCTCTTGTTTCAATCTAATGGGGGAAGATAAGTACAGTCATTGAAGGTGTGCTGGTACATACAGAAACATGCAGATTTTCTCAATGTGTTTGGCAAGTCTCTGTGTTTATAATGAGTGTAAAGATGTAATTGTCCCTACAAAGCACCTTTCTCAGCAATTTCTCTTACTTATTATACCCTCCGACTTACTGTTTAGCCAGGACTCCAACCTCCTATCTCCAGTTAACTGAGCTACAGGTGGCTTCCCCCCCCCCAAATAATTAAATAAATAATAAGAATTTAAAAAAAAATTAAAATTGAGCCTTACCTTCATTTTGTGGCATTACTTCACTAATGATGGTGATGTATTTCACTATACTCATCATTTTAATCTTGGATTCATGGTAAAACCAGGTGTAGAAGGGGTCCAAGTGGAAGCAGGCTTTTGAGCAGAGAGAGCTCTCTATAACCTGGAGAGAAAAAAAAATATAGACAAGCATTGTGCAGTGATGGAAACAGATTTGTGCAGTGACTCTGCTGTTTTCAGTTGGTTTTGTTTTATGAAGCCTTTATTTATATAACATATATCGAAATGTTTAAAACAAATCTGCAGCAAACTGAGCTAAAATTGGCTTTCTAATGGCTGATATTCTACACCCCAAGGAAGTAAAATATTACCCAGCAAAACAAACAAGACAACCATTTTATGAAATAGAGCAGAGCAGTTTCCTCTAATGCAGGAATCACAGATTAAATTTCCTAGCTTGCAATACACAGGAGGTCAGAAAAGATGTTTATAATGGCACTTTCTTGCTTAAAAATCTATGAAAACAACTGATTGGTCTGTCAGGTTCAGGCTACACTCTGCTCTGTTACTTTCCAGTTTGACCTCTTAATCCCATCCATCTCCAAAACAAAGTTAATATCTTCCTAAATTCACTTAAGTTCTCCTTCAAAGCTTCAGAAATCAGGGAGAAATTTTCCACCAGGTGCAAGCTGGACTGAAGACTTGTTTCTTTCTAAAAATAGATATGGATGTATAGAACGTATATATTCCAATTATATATTAATCTTTACGTAAAGTGTTTCAAGTTCACCACACTCTTGAGATAAATTATAAATA
>WTSP01002533.1:2075-17111 GCA_025331215.1 Actenoides lindsayi
ATGTGCGGGTGTGTATGGTGCGGGTATGAACCATCACAACCAAATGCACGCCCGCGAGCATCGGACGGGCTCTGAACTCCCCCATCTGCCATCCTGCCTCACCCCCCCGCTCCCCCTCCCCGCCAGCACCACAGCCTTACATCCCTCGCCTTGAGCCCCAGGAAGGAATAGCCATACGCATGATAATACTAACTTAGCACAAGCCACAATTGCTGTCTGACATACAGAAATAGAAAATTATAACTCTGCACAACAGTCACAGTTTGAACAATGTACTGAGGAAATTCCAGTCACTTATAACAGGAGAGTTCCCCCTTTTTGGGGCTTTGACAAAAACAATAATCAAACAAATAAGGAAGATGGCAGTTACATGCTAAAAAGCTCTCCTAGGAGTGCTGGTATCTATTAAACATTTTTGGCAGGGAGAGCAAATCCAGCTCATTTTTGTAAAGCCCATATCTGAGGTGTCCAATCAAGCAGTGGAGGGCAGCCTGGCTCTTGGCAGGACCCAGGACCTCAGGCATCCCGTTGGCTGTGTGGTGCACACAGGCTGGTTTCAGCAGCACTAGACACTTCTCCCCATCTGATGGGCATGCCAAAATGGCATATAAAGTTATTCTTCCATCGCCCACTGGCCTCAGGAGCTGCAAGCTGCTACCACAAGACTTGTTTTCTCTGCTTAGTCTCTATACTACGCACTGGTTTGGCTCCAACTTGCTGAGCAAGCAGTTGTGACACCAACTCTCTCATACAGTCTACATGGGAGAAAACACTGTACTGATTTACTGCCCAGGGGTTCACCAGCAAATCATACCTGTTTTAACAGGCACTGGAACCAGACAACCCAGACAATACTACTGTGCCTAGTTGAGCATCTAGGTAAGTATTTGGACCGAGAGCTTTCCCTAGCCATCAAAGGCCACTGGCAAAGGCACCAATACACCAGCTACATGCATACATTAAGATGGCAACAAACCCTCCTTAGAACAAGCACAAAAAGGATTTTGACCACATGTACCACAAAGCATGCAAGGTCCAACCCTGCTTTCATGGAAATCAGCAGGAGAGGAAAGAGATCCCAAAGCCACATTTAACAAAAGACAAAGAAAACTCTCCTTCAAACTAAACCCCAAGCTCACAGGCAAGATTAGTCTGTGAGCTCCCAGGATATAGCCGTGTCTACGTTTACATCCAAAACCCTACAAGGTTTCAGTGGCAAAAATAAGGGAAGATAAAGAGACACCTGCAGACAAGTCTCTGCACATTTCCCCTGCCCTGTGGCTGAAGACAAGGAGGGTGGCAGTGCAATGACAGAGTCAGAGTTACTGAGAAATGCTTTCATGGGGCAGTGGCTTTGACACCATCAAAAAATACATTGGGCTGTGTATGGAGACAAGACAAGAGACTCACACCCTGCTCTTAGCACCACAGAGATCAAAGAGAGGCATGGCTCAGATTCACAGCCTTGCTTGGATTTTGCTATTTTTACCACAGAGCTTTCAGAGGGAACAATGGTTAAACATAAATATATACCTCTGTCTTGGCCCTTTGGTGATTCTCTTGTTTGAAGACTTTTTATCCTGTAGAAGCTCCTCTCCCTGACAAGGTGCCACACTCCAAAAAGAATTTAGTTTCTGGGACTCTCTAAAATTCACAGAAGTGGCATAAAATATAGGCTGGCTGCTATTTGAATCAAAAGAACAGCTCTGAGTCTTCCCACTGGATTATGGGAGATCAGGTATCACTATGCCTCATGGTCAGTTTGAGGATTTTCCACTAGATTTAAACCTGGATTTTCTCATAGATTACATCACCTCTGCTTGGAATTAAATCCTATCTACCTGGAAGCACCATTTATACTTTGGCAGCATCACGTTGTAGAACTCTGCACATCAAAGATGCCCCTGAGAATGTCAACGCTGAGGAAAAATTAAAAAATGCAGTAGCTTTGCCACATGTGAACTCGAGTTAAAACAGCAAGTTACCAATTAAACTATAAATGCACTACAACTGAAAGTCATCTGCCCTGAAGATGCTATTTCAGCAGGAATCTCACTACCAAGTTCAGATGAGCTACCACGTACCGCCTGAAAAAAATCACATACCCACACACCTGCAGTCACACTTCTTCAAAGCCAGAGGCACAGGCTTAGCCAGGGTTATGCCACAAGGTCAATTTTAGAGGATTTCAGTCCTTTTTTCTAGGTTTCCTGTCTTCTAGTTTCAACTGGGTAGCTTCCTACGGTTTAGCATTCCAAAGGGAAAGACATTTCAACTCTTCCTAAACTGTGATAGATCAACCCCTACCATTCTATGATTCTATAGTTTCAAGGGTTATGGTAGAACCAGGTCGATGACAGACACCTGAGTCCCAGCCTCTGGAAGGGGCCATCCAAGCCCAACAAAGAGTGGTACAAAAAGCCACCTGCGACTGTGGTCATCATGAACCCAACCTGAAACACAGGTTTGCCCAACTCTTAAATGTAGGACCACAGGAGAATGCCACCCAGAGAGGACAGTAATGTTTTTTTACTGGAGGGGCAGTTTGGCCACATGCCCAGCCTCCCCAGAAAGTGAGATGGAGGCAGATGGGAGGAACAGGACACCAGCAGCACCCAGATGCGTGCAGCCTCCTTCTACACAGCAGTAGGGCAGCAGGACTTTGTCCTGAACCTCCCATAAAACCAACAGAGCACATTAATGAGAACTCTAGTTCTCATCGTGCTTCATCCAGCCACAGAGTATCTTGGAACTGCTTTTAGTTAAGGCCAGATTAAGCACATACTCCAAAGCATCTTCAGAAGTTTTGGAACAAGCCATTAAAAATAACTGTCTTGGGCAAAATCCACAGAGCTGCATATAGCTATAGGTTATTGCATCAGTGAAAGTCAATGAAGTTTTAGAAGTATCCATTTCATCACTTAGTGACTCCTTTGGTCATCAGAAAGCTCAGAAAACATGGTTATTCAGTTTCTAGTATATTTTGCACACTGTACTCGAATGACTTGGCCAGGAAGGCACTTTTCAAACAGTTTTTAAAAAAATAAAATTCTCATTCCTAGAAAGAAAGATTTAGAAAAAAAACCTCTCAGAGTCAAAATTTGAAGAGTTAATATGTTGAAATGTGCCAAGATAAAGTTCCTCCAACACAGGAGGTCAGGGTAGATCTTGCACCCAGCAACACATGTACGAATTCGACTTCACTGGAAGCAGGCTCTGTTTTGGTTTTGTTTCTGACTGACCAAGTAAATACACAAAATTATGATCCCTAAAGTAGCACTCAGGCTTTCTAAGTTAAATGTGCCTGGCTCAGCACACAATATCATTAAATGCTTTAGCTGAATTATAGCTTAATCTGGTGGCTGAAAAGCCATATCCTGTGAGCAACACTGCTAACACAGCTAACACTGATCTTTAAATCAACACATATTCCCAAGACCTCTCTCCCTAGCAAAAGAAAGAAGAAGCTGAAAATTAAGTTTAGAACAGGGTTTATTTCCGCACAGCAGCTTGGCTGTGGCGAGCACTGATGACCTGCCACAGGGTAAAGGCCTGCCAGGGATTACCAAATGGCAACCACCATCATTTTCCATCCAAGTCCCCCGCCAGCCAGCTGGGTGTTCTCACCAGAGCAGAGCCCACCTCTCTGCTCTGACCTGCAAACAGGGATGGGTGGCAGCAAGAGCTAACAGTGTTATTCTGACCCTGGCTCGGCACCCTCCAACTCTGGTTTATAAACTAAAGTGAAAATAACTATCTAAACAGACACATAAATTATATAAAGGCTCTGAATGTTGATTTATTTGCATGATTTCCCAGAAAGCAGCCTGCAGTTCTGCCTTGCATAGAAATGCTTAGACAACTGTATTTTTTTTGCCTCTTTCCAATGCAGCAGTTAACTACAGTCCACCTGGTGATGCTTGTGCTTTAGGGTACCATCATGTCTGGAGCAATTCAGAGGTTTTCTGCAGGGATTTGCTTCTCCCAGGTTTAAGTTTCACCGCATGAAGCTTCAGGGGGAGCAAAAGATTGAATCTCGCCCCTGCAAGAAGAGGCACGGGACAGGAACAACCACCACATTGTCTCTCTATAGGTGCCATGAAACCAAAGGAAAAAAAGGAAGGACAATGGGGGAGGGATTTAGAAGGGAAAGGCTCTGTCAGTGGACAAGGCAAATTCAGAAGATACATGAGGATAAGTGAGAATCTTGTACTTGTTCAAGCCATCAGTCTACTTTCTTTTCCAAGGTCAGGCACTGTAAAGTTTAAGTGATCTCAGTTTCTAAAGTACTTTAAGACATCATTTAGTAGACAAAGGGGTTATGTACTATGGCGCTATTATTTAGAAAAAAAAAAAAAAAAAAAAAAGAGAGAAAGAGAAGAAAGAGAACCGGATACTTTGCAAACAGCCTCCATAGGCTGCAAGAGAAAGAAAGTGTCCTCGGCTTGAACTTCTTACCTCCTTCCCCCTGAGCTCTCTAGCACTGCCATATTATAGTACCACACAGCTCTGTCCCAGATACACATGGACACCTGCTTTCCTGTGCTGGCTCATACAACACCAGAACAATCATCAGAGCAGTAAATCTGTATTTGTGGTTTTAGAGTCCCACCACCATCCAAGCCCAGCTTTGCAAGTGTTCCAGTGTCCCCCCAGTTCCATCCACAGCCAGCTGCACGAGCCATGCTCACATGACGCCTGGCTTTCACAAAACATCTCACTCAGATTCAAGCCTTCCCAGGTAAAATTCACAGCTACAGGTAATATTTTGTTCCAACGATCTATCATCTGCTTTGTGCACCTCTGATTTAATAAGCAACAACATCACAACTAGCTGATAAAGTGATCCAAGCTACCCAAATATCAACAGTGTCTCTAGAGCAAAATCCATGTCAAATCTCATGTCATGATCTAGAGATTCAAGGCTGTACTCTATCATCATCTGAAAGTATTTTGCACTCTGCAATCTTCACAGAATGAAGGGGAATTCTCCCATTACAAAGCAAATCTCTGACAAAAACCACAGACCCACCAGGAATCCTCTCCTTTCCCCAAGGAAAAAGGTTTCCAAGGGGAAGAAGATAATGTGTTTAGATAACAGCCAAGAGAAAGAAGGGCAAAGAAAACCACACCCATACCCATAGGATTCATTGCCTTGCGCAGATATTAGAAAACATTATTTTGAAAATGTTCTGTTAGGTAGCTGTGAATCTTTACAAGCCTCCCTCCAAAGAGATTTTGTATTCCTGTCACCTTCCACTGGAACAGGCTGCCCAGAGAGGCTGTGGAGTCTCCTTCTCTGGAGACCTTCCAGACCGCCCTGGATCTGTTCCTGTGTGGCTTGTCCTGGGTGATCTTGCTCTGTCAGGGTGGGCTGGACTCGATGATCTCCAGAGGTCCCTTCCAACCCCTACCATTCTATGATTCCTCCCACAACAAACTGTAGGTAATTTGTATTTGGTTACAAACTGCCTACCCTACAGAGACACTTTCCTTGACATTGACTGGTCCTCTACTTCGCATTTTTGCTTAGTGCAACTTCATTATCTACAGCAGGCAGAAGACTAAATGACTCTAGCACGTATAAATGTGATGAGGGGTTTCTTTGGGGCTGGGGGAGGGGGAATTGGCTTTTCTGGTTTGTTTACTGCCAGCCTTGCAGGCTACAGTTTGCAGTCTCTTACCTAAGACAGTCATGACAGTCTTCATAAGCTTCACAGGAGTCCTCCTACGGCTAATGGATCCACTAGTGTGCGAAGACAAGACGTTAGTTTTCCTCTGGACATACATGTAGATTCTTATGTAAACCACCACCATAATGAAGAAGACGACTAAATTTAAGATGCTCCAGAAGACCAGGTAACTTCGGCTGTAAATAGGTGCCAGGGATGAGCAGGCAGTAATGTCACAGAGGCAGTTCCAACCAAGGGTAGGAACAGCACCCATGAAAATAGCAATGGCCCAAATTGATATAATTAAAAAGGTGACTCTCTTCTTTGTGAGATTACTGTGGATCTTCATTCGCATTATTGACATGTGCCGCTCAACAGCTATGACGAGGAGATTCACCAGGGAAGCCGTCAGGCTGGTGTCCAGAAGACCCTGACGCAAAAACCAGCGGTTAACGGTTAATGTTTTAGACACCGGGCCGGTGTTGAACATCAAGAAGACATATGCAATTCCAGCAAAAAAGTCTGCAGCAGCTAAGTTGGCCAGAAGATAGTAAAATGGAAAATGAAACTTCTTGTTCTTGACCACAGCTGCTATAACCAATGAATTTGAAATGAAAATGAAGAAGCAGAAAAATGTCCCAAAACACAGAACAACAATAAGCTTTGGCCCTGTCCACTCATCTACTGTGTCAGTGTTGGTCTTGTTATAAAAAAAGTCCATGCGCTTATCATAGTAGCATTCGTTCATCCTGGATTAAAGCCCCTGCATCCTAGGAAGAGTGGAAGGGGGGGTGGGGAAAAATCAATTAAAAAAAAAAAAAAAAAGAAAAGAAAGATTAAAAATCAACTATTGGTCCTTACTTCAATCACCTTTCCCAACATCTTTTTTTTTCTGAGGGCAAGACAGAAACATGAGAGGTTACATATTTGAACATCTTAGCTAAAACTTCATATTGTGCAGAGTTTAAGCAGGAGATGACTCTCTGTTCTCTGGAGGACTGCAGCTCATGTTGTTTTAATGAACTTGGAATTTTCCAAAGAGTTGCCTCCTTATAAAACCCCAGCACAGTCCCTTTGCACTAGCGGCAACAAAGTGGAAGTTAAGAGGTTAAAAGTGACTATCTGGAGGTCACACAGAAAATCTGAGCAACAGCCAAGCCATTCTTGCTGTGAAATCCCATGTTTGAGCCACAGCCTCATCATTATTTCCATTTCTCAATGTATCCCATCAGGACAGCGAAGCACAAATCTTCCATTTTACTGACTAAGCAATAAAAGGACTATTAGGGGAAAATATTGTTTGGTTTTTAAATTCTATATTAATAAAAGTAACCATGTATGTATGTAAGATGTTCCAGGCATACATATTCTGAGCACATGCCTGTTATTTGCCTCTACAGAATTGAAGTAATTGTGCTGAAAAGGGAAAAATGTATTCTACATATTTGACTACTGTAAAGCTAGGGATTATTTTATTGGGCTGGTGACCCAGAGCTCCATGAGGACCACACAGCCCAATCATCTTCAAAACCAAAACAGAGTTCTCTACCCAACCACAGGATAAAGGAAGCTGTAGTTTAAAACAGCAGTAGCGCTGGGGCTTTTATTTTTTTTCCTTATATCCACTTAGTACTATTTTGGACAGAGGGCTATTAAACATGATGGAAGGAGTAGTCTGTGTTCCAGATTACATCACACTTAGCCACGCCTGTGAGGTCAATGTCAGCTGCCTTGGTAATTTTACTGCTTTTATGATGAACCAAACTGTACTTGAACTAATTTACTCTGACAACAATTACTCGTGGTGACCAGACCCAGCACAGGGTCTCTCAGCCTAGGAGGAAGTTTGTGTCTGATCATCACCAGCCCTCACATTTGCTTTTAGTATCTGAACAAGGTATTTAACAATGACTTCATTCATAGCTATTGTATAGTTCTAGCAAAACCTAGGAACCCAACCTTGGCACAATATCCTAATCACATTAGATGTGACACAGCATGGAGAAGCTGTGCCTGACTCAGGACAGAAAGGAGGAATAATTGTGATACAAAGCTGCAGGAGAGGCAGCAATGCTAATAGCTCTTGTAAACCTCCTTGTGATCCTCAGGCTACCTGCTCATGTCAGCCTGAGTGGGGCCAAGAAGAGAAAAAAAACCATAGGATTAGTTACAGGCAGAAAGATAATAAAAAAAATTAATAAAATGACCAATTTTTTCATGTCTGCAGCTAAACTTGATCACCAATGAGTATCAGGTTCTCTCAGTCTCTTATTACTACCCTGTGGTTACTTAACAGTTATATCTCATCTCACCAGGGACTTGGAAGCAAATTAGGCAATCCCCAGCAGGCTGGCTAACAAGCCACATTGATATTAAAGGTTCCATCTGGGGTTTAAGATAAAAGGCTTATCTTCTGTCATTTAAGTGATACTGCTTCTGTTACTTATCTTACACAATATTTGCATTATTTGATTTTAAATCAACTTGTACTATTCCATGATAAATATTTTCAGCAAAGTTTTGTGTGGTGGGGTTTTTTTTGTTTTTGGTTGGGGGGGGGGGTGTGTTTTGGTTTTGTTTTTTGTTTCATCTTTGTTTGGTTTTGTGTCATTTGTGTTTGGTTTTTGTTTAGTAGTTTTGGGTTGGGTTTGTTTTTCTCTTTCATTTTTCTGAACTAGTTTCTTGGCCTTTTTTACTTGATTCCCACCCTATATCTAGTACTCAAGGTGAAAGCAGGCCCCTTGACACTGTTGTCCATTTCATTGCTCTCAATAACCTGGGAAGCTACTTCTTTCAGTAATGTATTGTTTTATAAAAGTACCCAATTCAAGTACATAGTCAGAACTAAGAACAATTACTTATGGACAAGAAGTGGGAGGAAACAAGCAAATCATCCCTTTTGCTGAAACATTACAGAGCATCCCTTATCTGAAAATAAAAATTCATCAGCAACTCAGATGCACCATAAGGAGTCAAGCAGAATTCAACATCTACCGCTCCCTGTTCAGGGCAATATGGTAGAGCAGGACAGTCAGTATGTGCCCCATTCTCCTGCAGGAAGTACACCAAAGTCAAATTAAGTCTGGAAGGGACCAGCAGTCCCTGAGGAGCCGCAGGAAACAGCTACTGAAGCAGATGACTGCTGGGAACCCTGCCCAGGCAAGGTGGCTCTGCTCTTACCCATCAAGACAGTAAAGGACTTGCTGGCCTTGAGAAGAAGCTTTTACAGAACAGCCCAAAAGCCAACAAATAGAAGCAGCATTTTGGGCAAGAATGGCAGGGACAACCAAAAAAAACCTAACAACAAAAACTGTGAAAATTATAGGGGAGGTTTTCTGAACATGTTGTATTTTACCATGTAATCATCTCAACAGATGAATCTTTGACTTGCAGTGACAGTGAAGAGATCTGCTCATGCCCTGGAGAACAAGCTTAAAGAAATCCAAAATATCAGCTATGAACTTATTCTAAATACTTAAGCTTATTGAGATATCATCACTTGAAGTAGTTCCTGAAAAAAAAAAACCCAAAACAAATCACACATCTGTAATACTCCACCAAAATAAAATCACATTACAAACACTCACTGTCACACAGCAGAGCTCAAATGGCAAACAATTTTGAAAGAGATGTCTTGACGTGTTGAGGTAAGGCAGAAGGGAATAGAAAAGCATCCAGCTGAGGTCTCAGGGCAGACTCTAGAGATGTCCAAATGAAAGCTGTGTCGAAACAGTAGCTGAATTGGAGCTAGTTTGCATCCCAGTCCTTCAGAGCAGAGATGTAGCTCTTTGCTCTCTGTACGAGTAGAAAACCCACTTGACACACCAGGGTCCTTCCAGACAGTGGTTTAATTCACACCTTCATTTTATTTTAAGTCCTCCCAG
This sequence comes from Actenoides lindsayi, assembly GCA_025331215.1. NCBI lineage: Eukaryota > Metazoa > Chordata > Aves > Coraciiformes > Alcedinidae > Actenoides > Actenoides lindsayi. The sequence continues at coordinate 11,632 of WTSP01002533.1, forward strand.
CAGAACATAAACTGTGCATCTGTGACAAAGCTATGCAACTGTTATCTTCCATGGTCCTGCCTGAGTCCACACCAGGCACGAGAGATGCGCAATAGGATATCTCATCTTTGCTGGCATGTCACAGTTTAACATGTTGCAGGACTTTATTCTCCAGGTCTTCTCTTCTGCAGTCAAATCAGAGATGTTTATCTTAATTAGGGTAGGTTTAAACTTAAAATTAAAAAAACCAAACAAACCAAACCAACAACAAAAATCCATTCTTAAATATGTAATATTCCAGATTTGTTTATTAAATACATGCAAATTTAAAGAATCAGGCAGAATTTTGTTCAGCAAAGTTTGAAAAGTAATAGAGATAGTAGAAAACCAGCTAAACTGATCAGCCCAGCCTTATGAAGACAACAGTGTCTTCTAGAGTCTGCAGCAGAGAGCTCCCCAGGTCTGCTACTCACGTGATGAAGAATTGCCTTTTGCTTCGAAAGCTGCCTGATACTTTTTGCATTTTTGTGGGAAAGGACAGCAGATAATCTCCACAGGCCTCTTCTATGCCACTTGGTATTTTATAGCCTGCTGCATAGGCCTCCAAAAGCTTGACAGCAGTAACCACATATTGAATATTCTACAGATGGGTTGAGCTATTAGCTTGCCACAAGTAACTCGCAAGCAAATACATCAAAACTTTGCAAGTGCCTAAAGCACAGCATTGGCAAAAAGATTCTTTTCCTTTTTTCAATCAATTTAATTACTGCAGTCAAACCAATAGTGGCTGCAAAGATCAGAAACTGATGGACTGTGAAGTACGTTTTTCTCTACCACTCTGAGCAAACATAAGCTTGGAGTGGAAGAAATCATCTGTTCCAAAAATCTCAAAGGATTTGTTTTAGTTAAATTGTTTTCAAATGCAAAAGCACGCATTAAGAATTCTTCCCAATACAGCACATCCTGAGCTCTGGTTGTCTTTAAGACAGCTTGCATATCTGAATTGATTTTAATTTCCCCTATGTAAGTGTAACTCCTACATCAGAATATGTTCTTCATCATTCTTAGAAGTCAAGAATATGCATGAGTATATAGGAATGTAATTACACTAGCTACCAAAATGAAGAGTTAATGAAATAAAAACACCTAGATAACATTTTGGACAAAATCTTCAAGCAAGCAAACATGCTTTAATAGTTGTTATTCAATTAGAATCTCATTTGCTTCAAGAAAATTATTATAAATATAGAGATCTTTTTAGTAAAATTTAATATCAGTTATTTAAACTGAGAATTTTGCTGATTTAAACTGTGATTAAAATCACCTTTTAAGTCACTTTGTCTTGAAACTAAATTTGGCTAAACTAAATCAGCTCTAAGTTGATTAATGCAGACATTTCAAAGGAAAACTCAAATAGCATTTTAATGAGAAGGTCACTTACAAAATTTAGCCTGCAAGCCATAATGTGATTCCTGGCACACCCCACAGGTCTTCTGCCTCTTTCCCATCCATTAAAACCCAAGTTGTTTCAGTACAATGGCCACAACCTTATTGAAGGGCTGGTGTCAGTCTCGGGGTCTTTGATGGCTTCTGTCCTGCTCTCACATAAATGCCACAAGGAGGAAGCACCCGTGCCTGGGATGGTACAGTGAGAGGATACAGGCTGAGTTTGCATTGGAGTGCAAAGTCCATAGAGCAGGACTGAACAGGGCTATAGCAGTGAAGCCCTATAGCTCGGGCGAGATGCAGGGGATTTTGTCCTGGGCAGAACCTCAGCCTAGTTTACTGCTGTTTTTCCTGAGCTGGCATGGGGATTTCTGTGCAAAAATTCAGAGTGGGTCAGCATCCAAAATGTTAGACCCTGGAAAATGGAACAGGAGGAGGGGAAACGAAGCCGGTAGAGTCCGGGCAGGTGCACGAGGCAGTGCACAGAAGGGAGCAATGCCCAGGCTCAGACTGCAAAGCGGGCAGGCAGACTGCCAGCCTGTGCCAGAGCACTTAGCTCCCTGCCTCCCCTTATCCATTAGCAAAGATGAGGGATTGGAATTAAATACAGATCTCCAAGACATTTTGAAACTCATTGCAAAAGTTGCTTTTCAGAAAGCAGTTTATTGTACTGACCGATCACAGGCAACCTTGGCCGGGCAAGGAGGCAAGTCACTTGAAATACTCTCTTGGCATTCAAACTTACTGCAAAGAAACATTAAGCAGCACCAATTGCCTCTCTGCACATATTGCTTAGGCTTTTTAAATGGCTCCTAAAAGCAGCAGATAGCCCTTGATACAGAACCACAAAGGAGTGTGTAGAGGCTTGCAGACTATGAAGCCCTAAGCAAAGGCTCCCCGCAGAAGTGCTCTTGCTTAACCCCCACAGCCTGTGCCACAGGCAGATGCAAACACCTTCCATCCCTTCCTCTTCTTCTGGATACATAACTGGTGCTGCTTTTGGTTTTTTTAGTTACTGAAAAAGAGAATTTAAAAAAAGTCCTCTCTCTCACCTCACTCCCAGAGGAAGGCACAGGCAGAATTGAGACGGGGCACTGTGCAGCCAAGCTATACATACAAGTAGTACCAGTTCAGAAAGGGAATTGGTTCCTTGTTCCTCCCCACACCCTGCATACATGTATGGCCACGGAGAAAAACACAGCCAAATGATTGCACAGTAACCCAAGAAACCCATTCAAGTTACCTCAGCTTAGAAAGAAATACCAGTGCAGAAAAGGGTGTGTAACACCACAGAGGCCAAAAATGTTAATATGTAACTGTAAGGAGTTTTGTGAGGTAAGTACTATAGTTTACTTTTAATTGTCTTTAGTAGTTAATTCATATTACAGCAAAACTAAACTCAGAGAAGCAAACTGAAAGGAAGCACATCAAGAACACAAAGTTATGCGCAAATATCTTTATCTAAACTAAAGCTTTTTATTTTTTCCCCACTGGTTAGGGGATCCAACAGAAGCTGGCATTCAATTCACAGGTTTTACAGAGACAATTTATCTCAGAAGTAACCATTTTACATTTTGTCTTTTAAGAAAATTCTGTGGGCACTGCCTGTACTAGGAACAGCATGATACATGGTCCACTTTAAGGAAAATACACTTTTTAAAAAGCCATTTTTAAAGTTCAGCTTTACCAAATGGAAAACAAAAAAGTTATTATTAAAAAACTATAAGACTCAATGAGTAAGTTTCTAACCAGAGATTTTATTTATTAACAAGGGAATATACTTCCAGTTGTGTTTGGCTAAGTTTTCTTTGTAACTTAAGTATCCCTGATTTCAGATAATTGGCTGAACTCAAATCAAGCACTCACAAGCAGCATTATCCCATTATCTTGGTCTTTGGTGCTTTCTCAATTAGAAGAGCAGAATGCCACATCCATTTCCACTCCAGGCCTGCTTCCTCTACAAAATGTTAATTGAATGGAAACTACAGCAGCGCTCATACTTCCACCATGGTTCTGGTCCATGCCATTAATAGTCTATTTTAATGGCATCATCTTTTGGAATGAAAAGGAAAGGGACTGGGGTGTAAAAAGAATCAAAATGATTCTTTGGCAACTCTTACATGTCAGTGATGGAATCATCTAAACTTTTATTATCATATATCCTGCATAAAATACCAAGGCTATATGATTAAAAGGATCTTAAGAAAAAAATATGTATTAAACCTACAAAAAATGTGGAACCTCAAGACAAATATTTAAGGTGAAGAGAGGAAGTAACACCAGCTACAAATGACAGTGCTTCATACACACAGACTGATAAGAGGCTTAAAAATCACTGTCGGGGCACATCAGTGTCACCCTGTGCACATATGCAATGGTGCTGTTCCTCTGACAGATGCTGCAGACTGGGACGGGAAGCTGAGGTGTGAAGCACAGAGATACATGGGCACCTACACCCAGGTATTACCAAAGCTCAGGCTCCAGCTCCAAAATCCCTTTAGTACAAAACTGGTCTACTACACTAAATTGCTTTTTAAAGGTCTGATCCACTGCAGAAAGTTGTTAGGGACAGATACTAAGTAACTTACTAGTTACCACAAGCTTAGACTTCAGACTTTGGTAATTTAAGACTTTCTGAAATTATGGTTTACTAAATCTATATATGGAGTTCAAACTAAAAACTTCACTGCAAAGCTTTCATTTAGTCTCTTTTAAGTGTGGTTCTGGAAGGAACTGGCAGGTCATCCTATAATGCAGAAACAGACACAGCATTTAAAGAATTTAAAAGCCATTCAAACAGCCTGTACATTGTGAAACATGCTTAGAAGAAAATACCTGTTCTTATTCTAAACTACGTTTTCGATTTCTGCAGAACTTCCAGGTCCGTTCATTGATCACTATCAGCTCCATTTTACAGTTCAACAAATCAGCTTTCTTTCACAAAACCTACAGAATGCAAATACAGAATATTTTGGCACAGGCACAACTAAGTGAACTTTTATTATTTTCAGCACATAGCTGAAGAGGACCTGAACCATGCCATTGCTGATTAAAACAAGCCACCTGAGTGTATCTGATCTGATAACAGATATAAAGCTCTGGTTTGCAAGCAAACATTTCAGTGGAACTGGTAGAAACGGTGGGCTCCAAGAAATACTTGCTAGAGACACAGAAGTGAACCTAATAGCTTAAAAGTAGAATCCAGGTACATGAATCTTTAAGATTCATACCCAAGAGGACTATATTCTCTATGATGTCAAACCTTATACTTCAGAGATTTTATTTCATTATCTGATAGCATAAAGACTATATCAGAGGATGTACAAAAACGTTGAACAGACACAGTAGCACGAGAGGATAACACCACAATCAATTCATCTTGCCTGAAGCTATAGTCTGGCATTCTGCAAGAAGTCAAATACATCTTTCAGCTTTACTTGATAATAAGAGTAGCTGCTGCTTTACTGATTGTGCAAATCTGTTTTGTTTTCGCTAGATTTTCTTGAGGTTTTTGTTTGGTTGTTTTAATTTCACTTCATTTCCAGTACAGATAATCTTAGTGAAATCAGTTTTTTTCCAGCAAGTAACTGCATTTGAGTTCTGCTTCCTATTACACCTTCTAGAAGACCATCAGAACATGCAAGAAATCACATACTCTGAACAGCTTAAAGAACAAAGCTACCACAACACACCTTACCAAACTGTAACCAGAAATGTCTTTTTTTTTTTTGGTTCATATTACAGAAGGGAAGTGAACAGACCTACCTACATGACCTCTGGAAACAAAGGTACAGAAGTGTGCTTCACACACACACACTATTTTTTTGCCCCCTAAGGCAAAAAATATTACACAAATTAATATAACTGTATTTTTCAGTATATTGAATAGATTAAGACAATACCTTACAAAAGACACTTCAGAAAAGAATCTGTGCCAGCCCCCCATGGGGGGTGTATCCTCACTACAAGTGCCCTAGCAGGACAGGAGACACGTGCAAATTCTGAAATGCATAAAAGAAGTTTCAAAAGTACAGACACTCACGCATGTACACATC
>WTSP01002536.1:0-14568 GCA_025331215.1 Actenoides lindsayi
AAAAACCCCAAACAGCAGAACCCCAACTTTTCTGAAATGAAGACAGAAAGAAACCTTTACATATAGCACATACCACACACCCTCTCCACTGCCCCACAGACCCCACATGCCGGGTGGCTGCCATGTTCCACGACGGCTGCTCTCCCAGCAGTGAACCCCACTGCTCCACAGCCTGGCAGCCGGACAGTGCCCGAGGGGCCGCGCCCCACCTCAGCACCCCTCTACTCACCTTCAGAGACCTCAAACTCGGCTGCTCCATTGAGCTGGTAGAGGCACCAGTCAACCGCGCTCTCACCTGGGGGGCCGCCAACTGGGCAGGGAGGAAAGGCACAGTCAGCTCGGGGCACCCATGGCCGGCCCGCAGCGGGGGAGAGGTCTGAGAAAGGCATCAGGGAAGAAGGGCAGCGGAGGGGAGAGACAGAGACGGAGGAGTCGGAAGGGGAGATGGAGGGGGCAGAGGAGGGGACGGAGGGATGAAAGGGGACCAGGGAAGGCCGGGGGAGGGGGAGCGTTTCAAGATACCCTGCTTATGGGACATGGGTGTTCCGTCCGAACGGCGCCCCGTGCTCTGAACTGTTACTTGCTTTGCTCCCAGCGCCGGTAGCTCGGGGCGCCTCCTCCTTCTCCCAGCGGAGCGGGCGGCGCAGGCAGCCGGCACTGCCTCGGGGCGCTCAGGGAGCCGGGGGAGGGAGGACGGGAAGGAGGGAAGGCTCCGCCCGGAGCTCCCGGCGGAGGCGGCGCAGCCTCGCCAGGACCCGCCGCGTCCGGCACCGCCGGCTCTGCCGCGGCCCCAACAGGTGTGAGCGGGCGCGGGGCGGCCCCGGCACGGCGGCGGGGTCTCGGGAGCTGCCGGCGGGGCACCACCGGGCTGCCTAAGGCGAGCTCCGGCCGCGGCGGCGGGATGCGGTGCCCTAAGCCTGGCCTTCCTGCCGGCCTTTGCCTCCGCGGCCCGGAGCTGAGCCTCCCTCCTGCTGTCGGTTCAACTTCAGTCACGAGTCGGGCGTCAGGTGCCCCCGGCCGGGCCGTGCCCCTCCGCAGCGCCTCAGCCACGTGTGCCTGCGGTGCGGCCAGCCTGGCGCCCGCGGGTGCCTGTCCCCAGCTGCACCAGGAGCCCGGACACACTGGCCCCTGGAGAACACCACACACCAGGGCCTCGCACCGGTGTCACCCGCGCTGGTGTCCCTACGGCCTCTCCCAGCTCACCGCAACAAGCACCGGCAGCTCTGTTCACAACGTTCACCTCAGTCCTCTTACCATCCCTAGCCCACGCGGGCTGTCTTACGGATAAAGGCTGCAAATGCCGTGTAAATTGTCATGTTTTATATACGCTGAAATCACTGCAAGGCAGGAGAGTGGTTTTCATCTGGTCTGTGGACCCCTGTGGAACTGCAAACCGCCTTTAACGGTAAGTAAGAAAGCAAACCTATCATCAAGTAAGCTTAAGTGCTCTGTGTAGTGACCTTTGCCTCCACTGGAAAATGTTTAGGGGAACAGCACATTTCAAAACACTGGAACAATCAGCTAGAGTGAGTGTATGTTAATAGATGCCTTAATTGTTACAGACATCCACCCCAAAAACACTACAGGAGGGAAATGCAAAGGTATGCCAATTGTTCTGTTCACCAGGTGGATTTCTTGATACTTACTCTCACACAACTGTGACTGATTAACTGTGACTGCAGCATCCTGCCTACATCTTCTGTCTCTTTGAGGTGATGGGGTCAGAGGCCTGTGTATAGCACAGCTCTTGTCAAAGAGACTGAGCACACGTTGTATGGGCAAATGGGAAGAGTTTAAGATACAATACAGGAAGACAATAATCAAGCAGTACTAAGAGATTAGGAGCCAACAAGAGGTTAAAATATCAATGTAGGCAGCTGTCATGGCACAGTTGTGCTGTCTCCTCCATCTAGCTTTTTGGTGTTGGTGAAACAGTATGTAAATAGTGGGGAAGAATTATTTATGGCATTAATTCTACTTGGTATACCTACATTCATCCCTTTTTGCAGCCAGTGAAGACCCTCCTGCTGCTTTTAGGTGTGTAAACAGTGGGCAGTTTGATTCAGTTTTTCCTAATAAAATTATTCTGTTCAGATATTCTTCTCCACTGCATCCAAGACAGTGAGTGTCACACTGTGGCCTTTGTGAAAGCATAAGGAGGACAATCACACTTTCTGAAAGAAATAGGTTTTAAATGGAAGCACCATTCTGCAAACATTCTCAGCTCCTTTTAGAAACAAAGCAAAATGCCAACACTTAAGCTTTCCTGGGAACTTCACCTAAATTACAAAGATCATAATGCCTTCTGAGGTAAAAGCACACCAGTTCATTTAGACAGTGTGTGTATATATATCCCTAAGCCATATGTTCGCTGGATGTGCACTAGCTTTCTTGGAACTGAAAAGGTTTAAGCTGATGATTTGAGGAAAAGAGTGTCATAGAGCTGTATTAAAGTAAAGCTTCATCCAGCTGCTTACAATGATACCAACTCCCCCTACAAATTACCTAACAGACAGTGACTGCTCTTCATGACAACATATCGTCATACATAAAGTTAACTTTGGCATTCCATTTGTTAGCCTCTTCTTCTTGGAGAAAACTAGTCCACCTTATCAATTAGCAAACAAGGGCCCTATTCTGGGAGAATCCATTCATTGTAGATTTAATTTTTACAAAATGTAGCAATTTTATGCTGTTCAATGCTACTTACATAGCATTTTTCATTGAGGACTTTCAACTTTTACAAACTGTATGTCAAAAAATTCACCACATATGTAGTGCAGCAGGCCTTTCTTTCTTAAATAAGGGGATAGATGCAAATCACTTTGACAGTGTGTGGTCTGTTTCTACAGCTCTCTTGAATATTGAGACAGGTTAGTTTGCGCACAAGTGCCAGCTAGTCCAGTATGAATTCATCTTCTTCTTTTATCAGTGTAACTCTGTAAATGGACACTCTTAAGCTATTTGTGATTGTTTCCTTCAGAGAGATGACTGGTTTAACTAGGTTTGGAAACTAGTAATGCTAAATCAACATATGCACTTGAAGGTGGGAGCAGGTACCACCTTCATCCTTCTGCACTGTTGGAAATGAGCCAAGTTTGGTATGGGGTTTTTTTGGGTTGTGGTTTTTTTTTTGTTTTTTTTTTTTTTGTCATCTAAGAAAACAACTGATAAAACCAGTTTAAATAGGATCAGGTCAATGACATAAAATTTCATCTTGCTACAACTTCAAAACTTCAAAGATGCAGACAGTGATCTGTAATGAACTATTCTACCCTGAAACAAAGAATTTCCTCAAAAACCCCTGAAGGATTTATAGCTGTCCAAGATGCAAAGCTGAACATCTCTCTTGAGCAATCTAGTTTTTATAAGAAAACCAGCCCCAGATTTAGTACCAAGAACCACTAGGACCACCCTGGAGCTGTGGTTTTAACTGGCTTTTGCACCCTGCTGTAGGCATCTCAAATCCCCACCTGGAGCACTGTGTTCATCTCTGGGGCCCCCAACATAAGAAAGATATGGACCTACTCGAGTGGGTCCAGAGGAGGACCCTGGAGATGGTCATGGCCTGGAGCATCTCACTGGTGAAGAAAGGCTGAGAGAGTTGGGATTGTTCAGCCTGGAGAAGGCTCTGGGGAGACCTTATAGCAGCCTGCTGGTACTTAAAGGGAGCCTACAAGAAAGCTGGGGAGGGACTCTTTGTCAGGGAGTGTAGTGGTAGAATGAGGAGTAATGGCTTTAAACTGAAAGAGCACAGATTTAGATTAGATATTAGGAAGAAATTCCTTACAGTGAGGGTGGTGAGACACTGAAACAGGCTGCCCAGAGAAGTTGTGGGTGCCCCATCCCTGGAAATGTTCTAGACCGGGTTAGATGGGGCTTTGAGCAACATGGTCTAGTGGGAGGTGTCCCCGCCGATCGCAGGGGGGCTGGAACGAGATGATCTGTAAGGTCCCTTCCGACCCAAACCGTTCTAGGATTCTGTGAATATCCGCGGAGCCGTTCGGTGCTAACACAAAGGCAGCCCCTCGTACCTCAAAATCCTCTCGTTTAAAGGCAAACCGCGGTAGCTTTTGTTGTCGTTTTCCAACCAGTCGGCTCCGCGCTGCGGCGGCGCGGAGGCCTCTGCGCCCGCCCCGGGGCTGCCGTGCCGGGAGGCGGTGCCGGGGCGGCGGGACGCGGAAGCGCGGCGGGAGCCCGCGGAGCAGCCATGCGCCCACCGCTCCTCCTGCTCCTGCTCTGTAGCCCCCTCCTCCCGCGGGCCGATGGCCGGGGGGGGCTGCGGGCCTTCGTGGTCGCCCACAGCCACATGGACGTCGGCTGGGTTTACACGGTGCAGGTGCGGAGCGAGGCCGGCCGGGGTGGATGACGGCGCGGCCGCCGGGGTAGGGCTGGGCTCGTCGGCTGCTGGGGCAGCGCCTCTCCGCTACCCGGCCCGGGCTCGGCTCTCCGGGCGCCTGTACGCTTGCAAAACTACCCGGAGCCGTGTAACGCGGGCGGCGGGGGGGGTCTCCCTGCTCCTGGCCCGACACCCGCCCGCCCGCAGGGAAACGCGTAAGGCTTCGTCAGGTGCATCTCCTGCCCTGAGTTTGGCCTGGAGTGTGCGTGCTCCATCCCCTGCCCTGTCGGCATCCCCGCTCTCCTCTGGGCAGCCACGGGCAGATCAGGAGCCGTGCCCGTGGCTTTCGGGTTTGTGTCTGCCTGTGTTCTGCGGGATGCTCCTGATGGATTGATTTGGTTTGGTTTGGTTTTGATTGGTTGGGGTTTTTTTGTGGTTTGTTTTTTGTTTGATTATATTTGGGTTGTTTTGGTTTTTTTTAAGGAAACTCTTCCGTTTGTTTGATGGTGTGCATTAATTATGTGGCAGATTTTCTGGGTCGTTTTGTTTATTTCGTTACTAAGCAAAATCTCAGAAAACGTTTTCTGTTCTGTCTTCAAGAGGAGAGCAGGATCCCAGGTCCCCGATGCTGGGGTGGGCTTGGAGCCCAGTGTAACACTACAGCAATCTTTGTTGTCTGCTGGAAATTGTAGTATTCATGGACCATTCCAGCACTGAATAATACAACTTTTAAAATCTGTCTGTCGCAATCTGATAATAACAGTGGTACCGTTAATTGAGATGTGGCATCTCACTGACTTACCTTACTGTAGGTGGGAAAGACACATCACCGTTGTCTAGAATGCAGTACAAAACAGTTTTTACTGTGAGGGTGTATTTTTTGTAGCTAATTGCCGGTGAAAAAATGAAAATTCCTTACCAGTCATTTGAGCGTGTCACTATTAATTATTAGTAAAACTTAAAAGGTGTTCCCTTAGTTAAAGTTTCACATGGTATTAAGCATCTAATCATAACCTTCACAAAACCCTTAAGAACTGATGGAGAATCATTGAATGAGTAATTATTTAGGTAAGTGGTACAGTATTTAAACCATTCCTCCTACACTCAGATGTTTTTCCTTGATACTTTAGCATTTTTACCAAGATTGCTGGTTTCAGTTGCGGAAAGCAAGAGGTTACAAAAAGTTCATTTCTAATTTGGATCACATCATCCACTTTTTATTTTAAAATGTGGGGTTTGTATAGGAAACTTGCTTCAACTAAAACTCTGGATTCATATTTTATCATGCTCATTAATTTTTAGGTGGGTGAGAGATGTATATGTCAATCACTTATATATGTATTGTGGTGTGTGTTCTTAAGCAAGTACCGGTAGTCTAAGTAGAAAAGTCTTATGGTTAGCATTAAAGTATCTGTGCAAATAATTTTGTTACAAGAAAACTTAGACATTGTGAGAAATTCTAGGATCTCTGCTCTTGTCTTTAGACGTTGTGTATGACTTTAAAATTAAATAAAGGGTGGAAGATTGGATCTGGGTAGCAGAAATCATTTTGGCAAAGATAAATGTACATGAAATATCTTCATGGGCATAACTTTAAAGTTAACGTGATGTTGTTCATTTTATACCATGGGATAGTCTATAACTGTGTGATAGGTGATTTAAGGGCTACAGCTGTCATGTTTACAATAAAATCCATAGGCCTCATTCTGGAATACAAGTTGCTGTGGGAACAACATGGGATAGATGCACAAATTCTGGGTAGTTCTACAAAAACAGTCCTTCTAAAAGACCTTTGCCAGTTTGGTTTTACTTTATCCTAAAGCATCAAGTGGAATGGAGTTATTTTTCATGACTGAAACCTTTAGGGCCATAGTAGTTTAATTTTTGTTGTGTGTGTTATTGTACTGTACTGGCAACAAACATCTGCAGCACAGAGTCATGCTCGTTCTGAAGAAACAATTCTGCTAATTCAGGCCATCAGAAGAGCAGAAATGGGTGAATAAACTGTACATGTGGGTTTTTAAACTGTGTTGGTGCAAAGTCTTGTAATTTATGGCATTGCTGATTTAAAGTAAGGTATGAGGGAGAGGCTGAGCTGTTCCCAGAACATCAAAAAGTAAGTGTGTGTTGGTGTCTGTAGACCTTGGAGTAAGCTATACCATGATCTAGTTGGGTCCCCAGTCAGAGAATGTATTTTGGCTCAGAAGGGCCCACAGGCTGTAAGTAAACAGAGAGAACTCAGGCATTCTGAGTGTTCAAAGGAAGCATGCAACAAATGTGAGCTTTTTGATCTCTCTCTTCTCAAGCCCAATGAGTGTTCAGAATAGCCCATTTTATATAGGCAAACCAGTTTATTTTCTACTACTTTTTTTTTTTTTTTTCAGGAAAGTATGCATGCTTATGCATCAAATGTCTACACATCTGTTGTAGAAGAACTAATGAAAGGAAAGCAACGCAAATTTATTGCTGTGGAGCAGGAATTCTTTCGACTCTGGTGGGATACAGTAGCCACAGATGTGCACAAGCAGCAGGTAAATTGTACTAGAGCTATCTTTCCTGCTAACAAAGAATCCATGCTCTTCTCGGGGGCAAGGAGGGGCAAAGTACTTCACTATTTGCTTTTTACCCAGGTCTTGTGTGAGCTGTCTCTGCATATGGTAGTTCTTATGAAAGGACCATAACTGTAAAGGCAGTTGCAAGAGGTTAAAACCCCAGCTATAGATGAGAGCAGTAGGAGGTACTGACCTTTACACTGAAGACTCTTTAAGGTTCTCATTTTATCAATCATTTTCTTATTTGGGGGCATATCAGTATAAGATGTGGGTGTTTCTGAAAGAGGCTGCACCAATATTTGTTACACATCTGAAGCTCATAAACTGCTGCCTAACACAACTCATAAGAAGGAACTTTTATTTCTTCCCAGTTAAAAAACCTGCCAAAAATTGCCATGGGTAAACAAGGGTAATGTGAGAAAGAGGTGACTGTAGATTCAACAGCAGTAACTTTCCTGGGTTTGTTTATTTATAAGCTGTGGCTCTTTTCAGTTTTTAGAGCTGTAGTTTGAGGATTGTTTTGTTGGGTTTTTTGTTGGTTTTTTCTCTAGTAAAGTTGTGAAGTTTTGTTTGTCATTTCTTCTTTACTCTGGCATGAAACTAACACCCACCCTGAAAGTAAGGACTGGGCAGATAGCCTAGGATTGGTCATGTCTTGCATTGCAGTGCAAAAAAAGTTTTGGACCCTAAAACCAGATGATATACAGGTGCAGTTTCTCATAGGTACTCAGAACTCCGTGGTCTGTTTTGTTACCAGGGTCCAGCCAACAGCCGTGTATTACTTGCAGTACATTACATTTCAGTTTGTTCAAAGTGCTAAATTTTAAAGTGTCATATACAAAAAAAAGGTAATCTCTTGCCTGTTTGGGTTTTTTTTAACCCCATACTTCACCAAATTCTGAATTTTCTGTGATGTTTAGTATTTAAATAATAGCTTACAACCTATGTGCAGCTGACATTTGTATGAGAGGTTCTGCTGTTTATAGGAATTTGCGTGGGCATTTTACCCATATTTGCCTATTGCAGGACAATTTTCATGTCTGTTTTTAATAAGAAAATTGTACTGTAAATCTGGGGTAGGGCAGTTAAAGATAGCATAGAAACTGCTTTGTGCAGGTCCAGAAGTATACATTAATTTTCTAAGGTTAGTTGATCTTAATTCAGGTATGTTACACTGCTGTAACCCAAATATAAAGTAAAGGCCTGTGTTTCTAATATCTATACTAGCTATTATGTGGAACCCAGAAGAGTAAATGTGCATCCCGTTTGATCTCAGTAGTGCAATACAAGTACATATGAGTCAGGCTTTAATTTCCTAGCCTAATTACTGATAATTGTTGCTTTTACACATTTTCAGTCATTCCTCTAGTTACTTTATAGTTGCTTCTCTGAAAATTAAAATTGCTAAAACCAAATTCATCTTCAACCTGTGTGTCAAACATTTAATCTCTAATAATATTTAAGAGCTACAATGTTTGTTCCTAAGTGGCATGTTTTTAACATTAGCAAGTTGGAAATATTGGGCCTTGAAACTAGGTCACACTGGTTACTGTCCTGCTTTTTCCACTTGAACTCTAGCTTTAATGATTTTCTGTAACACAGGCTTTCTGGTTTTAATTTTGCAATTTCTTTGCCTTAATTTAGTAGTTTACTTGGAATACAGGATTTCATTCTAGTGTCTTTTGGAATGTCTGCTTGGGATTAGAGTTGGTAGCATTAGAAACTAGTAAAAGATACAGCCTGTCTACTGAAAATGATTTTACAATTCAGACAAGAGAATAAGTAGGAGTGAAATGTATTGCAGCAGATATGAACCTCTTAGTGCATGTTATTTCCACAGTATTTTCTTGTGTGAGCCATTCCAATTGCTTTACCCTGGCTTGATGCCTGTTTTTTTTTTTTTTTAACTAGGGGGGAAAAAAAGATGTGTAGCCACTTCTATCTGGTTTGTAGGGATGAGTTGATGTAAGGACAGTAGTAATTGTCCCAAGGACCACAGATACGATCTGCAACAGTAGCAGTGTGCTACTAGTAGTACTGCTGTGTCTGTTTTCTTGGATCCTCTTTCCTTTTGCCCAGTTCTGGTCAGCAAAAGTGCTTGTCATTAGACATATTTGGTTTTTTGGTTGGTTTTTTTTTTTTTTAGATTCAAAATTCATTTAAATTACTTGAATTACTTTTCTTGTGTTTTCAACCTCTCAGTGGTTCCACAAAACTTACACTAAAAAAATGTTTCCATGGCCCAAAATGGTATCTGTTTTGGACATCCATCCAAATGGGGAATAGCCACAGATGCTTTTCATGTAGGTCATGACCAGTTCTGTGCTGACACCAGATATCAGTTATCTGGTCTCCCAGCATGCTAATCAGTCACCACAGTCGGGTGGAACTAATTTGTGAATGCTGAGCCCTGAAGCATTTTCACAACATTGTGAACGAGAGAAATGATTATAATCAAAATTGACAATCTGGCATCGTATCTGAGCAGACACAGGGGCATTCACTGAAGGTTCCTAGGGAAATAAACATAATAGCTCTGGAATTGGCATCCTACATGACAGATTTAGAAAAAAAAATAAATGTGGAGATTAAAATACATATTTATATAAACTTTTTTTGTCAGAAGTCTGAGTATCTTTGAAGTTCTAGGTAGTGAAGTAATTACAACAAAAGCAGAAGACTCCCGAACATTTCTAGAAAGGGACACAGACTATCACACCCTCCCTCCAAATACTGTCCCCCGCCACCTTTCATCCATCACAGTGCTGAAAGTTGTTCTTGTCAGCATACATGTTGCTTCAAGTGACTGAAATTAAAAAAAAAAAAACAAAACAAATGGGAAAAGAGACCAGAAATGAAGGTTAGCAGCGGGTGTCTCAGGCAGGCAAACTTGCTACACTTGGAATAACTATTTCCTAATAAAGCATTCTGTCTACCACAAGTTGAGCAACCTGTCCATGCTCTGAAGGCAAGGTAGATGCATACAGAGTAGAAGGGATGTATTTGTGGCCACAGTGTGACAGCACACTGTCTCCTTCCTGGGTTCCACAGATCTCAGTTTCTGAACTGTTACAGAGATAATAGACGAAAGGAAACCCTGAGAGCCTGGCTGTTGCTGCTTGCATGAGGTTGCATACTGCTCTCTCATGTAGACAACCAGTGTCTTCCTTACACCAAGCAGGAGGAAGATTTTGGGAGAAGCACTGGTATCTTCTGTTTCAATCTTTCAGATCTAGATGGCTTGAGGCAGGATCCCAGGCTGCTGCCAGTGCCGTGTATGGGGACAAGTCTGGTGTTTACATAGTATAAAGGCACAGTAACAACTCTACTGAGAAACACCAGAAGGTCAGGGCCTACCTGGCAAGTGCCTCCCTTGTGCCTGCAACCTGGTTTCAGTGTAAGCTGGGTAAGTCAATGCACTGTACAGCTCATTAGGATGCTTCCTTTCCCCATCACCTTTTGATGGAACTTGGTACAGACAGCTTTTTATCCCACTTTTGTCCGGGATGCTTTCTTGACAAATGTGCCTACATAATGTGCTGTAATCTGAAATGAATTTGCAGCTTTTTTGGATAAGATTGAAATGATGTTTGTGTTCCATGCCTTGATTTCAATATCATAGGTCCATCAATTGCTTCAGGAGGGACGACTGGAATTTGTCATTGGAGGGCAAGTGATGCATGATGAAGCTGTGACACTAATTGATGATCAGATTTTACAGTTGACAGGTATGCATGTTTGCATTTTTTACTTTTCATTGTTATGACCTTGGGGGTTTTGTTTGTTTTTCATTTCTTCACCCAAGATTGCTATTATTTTCTTAATCTTTAAGAACTGCTTAAAGCATCTCTTATGTTTTACTTGCTGGTGGGTTATCTGTGTAATCATCTTTCCTTTAAAAAAAACCAAACACAACAGTTCTGCAGTGAGCAGAACAGTTACAGAAAGCTGGCTTGCACTTTAATTGATGTCCATTATAAACTCCTTTGGAGAAGATGCCTTTTTTATGTGTGTGTCTTTGAGAGCTTAAGCTCCTGTGAAGATAGTTGTGGTGAAATTGAGGGCTGAAACACTCTGGGAGGGAATATCTGGTAGCAATTCAGAGTGTGGGGAGGTTGTATTGCTTAGGCAAAGTCTTCTGCAGAACATAAGCTATAGAATATCACTGAGGTCACTTGAACTTAGGTGAAAGACTTGCTCAGTGAAGAAACCCCTGTTTGTAGTCATGATCAGCAGCCTCTGTTAGAAACAGGTGCATATTTCCAAGAGATTTTAATCTTCTAGGTTCTGCTTCCAGCCATTTGTGTGCTACACGTCTGCATCTGATGGTTTACAGGGTCTTTTAGTATTTAGGTTCATCTCCATCTGGTTAATGAAAAAGGAAGCAGGATAAATTATACCATCACTGTGCTGTAGATGCCTGTAATATGCCATGTGGGAGTAGCATGCTTTTTTGGGGTAGGAGGGGATGTATTGGCATCAGTTGTCTATTATTACTGATAGAAACCCTGCCCAATTCAGGGCTACACTCTGGGCAGCTTTCTACGTGGGAGAGTAAAGGGTCAGAAACTTTTATCATTTGCTGAATTTGACTGTGCAGCACCACTGGCCTTGTTCTTGCTTGTCAGTGTTTGTCAGGAGCACAGAGATAGCAGCTGCTTTTGCATCTCAGTGAGTCACCACATCACACTTTGGCCAAGAGGAGAGGGAATGAATGTGGGATTTTTTTCTCACATGACTTCTGTGTTTAAAGGTTGTTTTATGGACTTAATACGGAGAACTCAGGACTTCTTCAAAGGAAATACTAATATTGACTGAAGAGGCCTTCTGTTAAATGCAAATACAGCTTTTTATTCCATTGGAGTTAGCTGCAAAAAACACTATTTCTAATTTACTGTTTCATTCTGTGTATAAACGTTTTCTTTTTAAAAACTAATTCAAGTTTAGTAATTTCCTCAGCAGGAGCAAAAATATTAATATATTTTAAAATCCCCACTTATTTTTCCTGAAAGCACTCTGCTCAGCTTTAGTACATACAAACAAAAAAATGTATCCTTCCATTGTGTGTTAAATTCATCTTGAGAAGACAAAGCCAATGCAGACATTTGGGGTCTACATTTCATGTCTTCTCCTGTCTGTCCAGCCAGCAGTGTTTTGGAAGAGCCTAGCAAACTGCCTAAAATATGCTTTTGTCAGAATAGTTAAAATAAACACATTGTTTGTTTCTATTTTCAGCAGAAAAGACATTAAACATGGGAGAAAGTGAAAAGAGAATGCCTTGCAGCCTCAGTCATTCAAACATGATATTAAAATTTTCAAAGGAGTTAGTCCAAAATGAGGAAGATAGAGGTGTATATTCAAACAGTTCTGAGCACAATTCCAGAACTATGAATGGATCTTAATAGGTCTGCACATTATTTTTTTTAATGATCATGAGAATCCTACTGCAATATACTGGATTTCTGAATAAAATTTACTGCTTAGCTTTTTTTTTTTTTTTTTTTTTACTTCATTTAAATGGTTTGTCTGAGTTTATTCTGATGTTTCTGGTCTGGGTGTTTCTTTTTTTGAAACTCATTTGGATACAAAATTAACATCATTTGTAAATAGCATCTTGTATTAAGATTGCTGCTAACCTTTGGCTTTTCTTACAATTGAGGATTGTATTCATACTAGTTTTGTTCACTGGATGGCTTCCCTGTCCCTTTGTCATTGATATAAGACTGAAATTCTCTGAGAATGGGTGGTATGATTTGAGCAAACACAAACTAAACTCCAGCTTGTTTTCATGCAGACTCCATCCTGACTACTAGTCTTAATCTAATCTGTATGTAAGTACTTTTTCCCAGGCCTGTCTCTAATCATAATTCCTTTTTGCTATTCATCTTTTCTGATGTTAATAAGTTATATTTGGCATAGCAAAATAAATACTGTCAGTGTGAAACTTTCTGCTGCGAATCATTAAATTCCTGAAACTTTAAATGCTTTGGAAAACAGCAACAAAGAGCTATCCTTTAAGTGCTTATCCATGCCTGTTAAATTTATAAAACGAACTTGTAAAAGCCTTCCTAAAATAAACAAATTTTGCTTTGCAGAAGGCCATGGATTTTTGTATGAAACTTTTGGAATAAGGCCTCAGTTTTCTTGGCACATCGATCCTTTTGGAGCCTCAGCTACAACACCAACTCTTTTTGCTCTGGCTGGTTTTAATGCTCACCTTATTTCTCGAATTGACTATGATCTTAAGGCCGACATGCAGAAAAACAAGGTAAAAATACCCTTAGGAGTGGAATCCATTGCCAGCTTCTACTTAATCTAAACCATGACATGACATAATCATTTGACTCGTGCCAGAAAACGTGGGTATTTCTTCACCAAAAGTGACATGGTGATTGCATGTGGTAATGGTGAAATATATCAAGTCTGTGCAATATGGTCAAGTAATGTCATTGTCTTCATGAAGTATAGTCTAGCCTGAAGAACACAAAATATGGGCAATTGGGCAAGGTGTAAGTTGACATTGAATTAGGAATACTGGAACTAGAGGCATCTAGAATGGGTTTCAGCTACCCCTGAGAGAGTCTTAGATACATTGGGTTTTACATAGACTGTTTTAAAGTGTTGTGTGTATATTTGGGCACAGTGGTTCTCGTGCTTGGAACATTTCTTTGTGCCTGCAAAAGTGATAATACTAGGTCAGTTAGGGTGGCTTTTAGTATTTTTTTTTGGAATTCAGTGTTTGTTTCGTGTTCTGCCTTCTCTCATACAGTGTCCCATACACAGTAAATATTTTTTCTTTTCATATCACAATGTTGGATTCTGATCTGTCATCGGTTTTATACACTAAATCATGGGAAAATAAGGGACTTTCACTAGTATGAGCTGGGCAATAGGCAGTTTTTATGAATCTTGGGTGGAAACTCAAGTGTCTCTAAACAAGATAACAGAATTCATGTTGAATTTGTCCTGGGAAGCCAGGACCTACCACCTTATGTTTGCAGTGAATTTCAGTATCTCCTTTCTGCTAAAATCTTTTATGAGATTTTGACAATCTTTTCCCAACTAATTTTTTTTCTGGCACTTGACAGTCTGGAGGCTTCCAAAATTGTAAAAATTCTGTTTCAGTTGATTAAACATGGATTCCCACTTTCATTCTGGACTACATCTGGGTCTTTCCTAGCTTAGAGGTGTTAAGCTTCCCCTGAAACAAGTGAGGTGTAAAGCCTGTGATAATCTAGGCTTACATCTGGACTCTATCAGTAGGCTGCCAGTGTGCTTTGGGTGCAGTTAGCTGGTTTTAAGTAAAAGCATTTGAAGTATTACAAGTGGTAAAAAGGAAGATGGGCACTCTGAAACCTTAAGTTGTTCAGGATGGTATTTCTGCACTTTAACCGTTTCTTACCTTTCGTTTTGTTTTTCAGAAGCTTCAGTTTGTATGGCAGGGCTCTCCTTCCTTATCTGAAAGACAGGCGATCTTCACTCATGTTATGGATCAGTACAGCTACTGTACCCCATCACAAATACCTTTCTCAAACAGGTCTGGAAATGTCCCAAATAGGCAGAAATATCGATCACTTCTGAGAGTTTAAATCTGTCACACTTTAGGGTCAGGGTGGCCCCTTAGACCTATAACAGATGCTCTCTGTTAACCCCCCTCCCTCCCCAAAGGGGAAGAGA